>JAODLD010000004.1:235449-248825 GCA_026781065.1 Mormyrops boulengeri | reverse complement strand
CCCCCTCACTCTCCCCCCCCCCTCCCCTCCCCGCCCCCCCCCCCCCCCCCCCCCCCCCGCCCCCCCCCCCCCCGCCCCCCCCCGCCCCCGCCCCCCCCCCAGCATTGTTTGTGAGCAGTGAAATAATTACCAGGCTGGATACGCAGTGCCGGTGTGCCTGTGAATCGGTAATTTCACAGACGAGGCAGATCGTTAGCAGCCAGCAGTACTTTACAGCTCACTGGAAGTGCTCGTCGTGCACATCAGCCAACGGTTTTGCAAAAGCTTTAGCGGCTCTGAGTAAAACGGGGGCTTGACTCACATAATCGGTGGGAGCTGACACTCAAACCCCACCTCGATTGCCCAGATATGCTGCTTCATCCTGCAGGCTATTAAAAATTAATCACGATACAGCCACACAGAGCCAATAATACTGCAGATCAGCCTTCTTTGCGTTTGTTTTTTTTTTCTCCTGGAATCCTATTTTCTCCCTCCCCTTTCTTTTATGTGTCTAACTTCTTTAATCTGTCATTTCGAATCGCTCCTGTCAAGCACATCCAAAGCCGCCGTCCCGCTGAGTGGTGCCAAGCGTGATAAAGGAAGGCGAGCCAGCTTCGGTTAAACAGATATGACACGATTCACATGCGGCTGGCAGCGGAAAAAGTCCGAGCTGGGTGTCATTCAAACGCGTACCGGGCTGCCGTGAGTTCATTAGGATGAGACGGCTAGGATGTGTGTGCAGGTGGTGACGGGCCTGAACTTATGATTTCAGTGCGACGGAGACAAAGATTTTAAATATTCATAAAACCGAAAGCTGAAAGCCTGCAGCGGCCGTGCTCTGCTTCTCCTGGAAGCTGAGCGTGTTTGTCAGCGATTACAGAGCTGCCCGGGGTGCTCCCTTCTGGGCAAAGCTGCTGCCTCATCTCGGGAAATCTGGCCTCACCACCCGCTGGCTCTTTTTACTGCCGAAATACCGGCGGGGTTGGGTCAGACGTGCAGGGATAGGCGTCCTGGAAGTGGGCGGAACCGACGCCCCAGCCCAAAATTGCCTAAAGCTGTTAATTCATACCTTGGCTCACCTTCATTAGCACCCCATGGCAGGCTAACATTAATAAGGGCTGAAGCTAGTCGCTGGCTGCCCGCTGTCGTCTGGACTGCCGCCAGGACGTGCCTGGCCATGGGACCCATTCTCCCCATTGAGGGTCCATTCCCTGTTGAACCGGTGGCCCAGTGCTGGAGATGTAGCTGAAATGAGGAGTCAGGATGCTGGCTCTGTGTGGCGTGCACCAGGCCTTCGTACAACGTACCTCTCCTTAATTGGGCTCAGACCGGCGCCCACAGTACCTTACAAATGCAGGAACAGTTTTTGCTTACATTTACATCTATACTTACAACAAGCCGCAAGTTGACAAAACTTTGGTCAGGCGTGAGATTTTCAGTTTGAGACAAGTCTGCGCACACATGCACACGCATTTACATGTATGTAAGTTTTATTACCTTGTAAATAGTCTGTAGGGTTTGCAAATTTCCCCAAAGTTGTTGATATAGCTATTTTTAAGCTTTTGAAATGATATAGATTTGCCGTAGCATTTCTTGCTTAAGTGTGAGAGTTTGGAAACATGACTGTCACACTAGCTGCATGACAGCTGGCAAGCCTGAAGGGATTAGGTCTGATTGGGACTGAATCAGCCCCGAACCCCCCGCCCCCTAAACACGCATGGTACTGCCACAGTATTGGTAGGGAAAAGTCCCAACCATGCATACCCAGATCTATGCCCTTGTCGTACAAACTTTGGGGACACTGTCCAAAGGCAGGTTTAAACACATAGTATTAATTGATGCTCTGAATGTTTTTGTATAATTACTATAAAATCATCATAATACATATTATATAGTACATCATAAACGATATTGTATGAGTTAATACTATTTATGCAACAGGATGCATCGCCTGAAAACTGTAAAGCCACTTGTTGTTCACGAGCTACACAGATTGTTTCCACAAACAATTTCTTTTTGGGTTTGTTGTAAGGATGCATCTAACAAATCATTTACATCCATTTACAGGTTATTGTTTGAGCTAAGTATTATGTCTGTAACACTCAGGAACGATCTCCCCACTGCCACGTTAACACAGACATTAATCGCTGGCAGATGTCGTCTGATCTGGGCTGCCGGGGCGTCGTTAGGCCTATTTTATGGGCCTTTAAATGTGCATTTATTTGCTTAAGTCATTCATAGTTTTTTATACTATATATAAGTTTGCCATCGACCCTCCCCTCCAGTAAAGACTCAGCCCCCCTATCTATTTATGTCTAACTACGCCCCTGGAGTTGCCGCCGCCCCATCTCAGTTAAAGTTTGAGAAACCAGCTCCTGTTAACAAGGTTACAATGACAGCAGGCTGACACCGCTTGGTGAGCTTAATTTCTGTTGACTTTGGTTAAGTAACACCTATTACCGAGAACTATTGATTGAAGTAAAGATTACTGACAAAGTAAGGATTACTGGCAAAATTACTAACAATGCAGAGTTCAACATAAACTGCATCACTTTTCGAATATGTGATGCTCACTAATAGCCAAATATTTGTTTCAAATTAAATTAAATAACATTTCGTTTTCTTTTTAAACAAAAGAACAAATTCTCCTGTCTATATTGCTGTAAACCTAAAATATAAAATCATTTTCTAATATTTTACAGATATTAGAAAAAAAAACGTCCACGCCGAGTACGGAGTGGGTGCAGCTCTATAGCACGGACAGGAGCGCCGCTGGCTGCCCCGTGGGAGCTGCGATGGCTGAACTGATCCAGGATCGGATCCCATGAACTTCCTTTTCCGGTGCCGTTGCCAGGTAACGGTTAACGTGGCGTCGAAGGGACAGTAACACTGGGATGTCAGAAGCATTTTTTATTGTTTATTGAAAGACAGTGTTCGTCTGCTGCACCGTAATCAATCTAGTTATGAACCATGACGTTAACAAATATTAAGGATGGCGAATACACAGCCACAATCTACAAAATGGTGAGTGCCTGACATATTATAGACGGCTAGCCGGCTAGCTAGCTAACCTCGGGTAGCTCCACGACTGGGCTAATAAAAGGTTTTTAAGCTTTCTTTCCCAAAAAGGTATGGAGTTTCTTCTCTTGACCAAGCAGCTAAGTCTGCACTTACTCAAGCGGTTTTGTTTTTTTGTTTGTTTGTTTATTTTTTAATCGGGAAGTTTACAGATATCCCACCTTAGGGATGATTTCAGGGAGGCAGATGAGGGGCATCCTGGAGGGCGGGGGTGCTGGCCGGTGCTTGGTTGGTATTACGGTAATACCGTGTGTGTGTGTGTGTGTATGTGTATATATATATATATATATAGTCGACTCGGGGGGGCTAAAATTTGCTGGCCGGGGCTACACGGTGGTACTTAAATTTACTTGCCGGGTGATTTTATCGCCACTGAATATCGGAACGACAGATTTCCGGGACATTGCGCATCATTTGCGGGTGTCATGCTGCTGTCAATATGCGGGAGACTCCCGCAACTTCCGGGATTGCTGGGATGTCTGAGTCTAGTGTGCGTGACGGAGTGTCTGTTGTGTGTGTACCCTGCACAGATCAAGGATGGGCGCTACGCAGAGGCCATTCACGTCCTCAGCAATGAGCTGCAGAAACACCTTAAAGTAAGACGATGAACACTCCGCCGAAATGCTCACGTAGCGCATGAGTATAAATGAGGATAGACTTTAGATGTATATTTATCAGTACGTGCCTGGGTAATGTGGTCGCCACGGTTGCCTTCTGTGAGATGGCCTTCCCTATACCCAGTCCAGGGCCGCCCTATCTCTGCTGGCCTACTGCTACTACCACATTCAGGACTTCATCAACGCCGCTGAGTGCTACGAGCAGCTGACCCAGCTGCACCCCGAAGTTGAGGAGTACAAGGTGTATTACGCCCAGTCTCTTTATGGGGCCTGCGCCTTCCCCGAGGCCATGAGGGCCACCTTCCAGCTAGACAACCCCAGCAGCCAAACCAAGGTACGCCGCTCCCCGGCCCTCCTCGTGGCAATGCGGCATCGTGGCAGCATGGTTGCACTGTGCGGCGCCGCGCACGGAGCACTTCTGCTGATAAGTTACCCACTGGCTTCGCAGACTATAATCTGATAAGTTAAATGAAATCAGAGTTCCAGACATTACTGTCACCTGGCAGCTTTCAGAGTTGTCACGGCGCCCGGTGAAAATTAGGTTTATCTTTGTTTGGGTTTGATCCACTCTGTTCCAATGTCTGTCCTCTTCTGTGTCACAGTTTGCTAGAGAAGATTGTCCAATTTATTTTTCCTGCTCATCTTCATTGTGGGGTTTGTCATGAATGCATGGTGATCTTCCTGACACTGACGTTAACATTTCTCGATAGAGAGAGATAAACAATCTTATTTTCGTTCTGTTATAACTTGACTGCTGCTTTATTTCCTTTTGCAGATGATAAAGCTGCAGGCTGCTATTAAATATGGGGAGGAAGATTTTGCAGGAGCGAAGGTAAAAAGAAACAGCGGATCTATGTGCAAAACGGCAGCCTTGTTTTGTGGTGCAAATAATCCGGTGGTAATAAGAGGTGTATGGTTCAGGTCCAGAAGTTAAAATCCAAACCAAGCAGACCAGGATTTTGTTTCAACTAGCCAGTTGAGTATAAAGAGTCACAGTCACAGAGTACTCAACTGTATTTTTACCTTCTGGACTGGAACTTTCCACCTTTGGCTGGTACTTTAGTCAAGTCTACTGCTGAATATTTTGCTAAAATTGTATGGATTGATTTTGCTGTTCCACGGTGTGAACGTAAGGCTCCTTCTTAGACTTGAGCCTGCAGTCCTTCGGCTGTAAGCTGTGCAGTCTGACCCCTCTGCCCCCTCTGGTCCCATCTTTGCTGCTGCAGAGCCTGGTGGAGCAGCTGCCCCCGGACGACCCCGACTATGAAGTGGACCTGGGCTGTTTGCTCTACAGAGAAGGAGACTATGAGGAAGCCTGCAAGAAGTTCCTAGCCTCCATGCAAGTGCTTGGCTACCGGCCAGGTAATGCGGCTTTATGGGGTTATCCGCACGTTAGCAATGCTGTCTTTAACCCCTACCCAGCCCTAACCTTAATCATAAGTAACCAAACAAAATAAAAATAAAAAGACTTTTGGCATTTTTAGTGTTTTGATTGCATTCAGATTTTTAGAAAATTGAGACTTCTATTTTGGGGATCTGAATAATGTGCCCACAAGCTAAAAAGTAATGTTTTACTTTTGGGACATTAGCTTAATAAGCCCCCCCCCCCCACACACACAGATGACGGTGCAGGCAATGAAAACCCTCAATCCCTCAGATTGTCAGGGCACCTGCAGGGGTGGCTTTGCTGTTTCTGGGGTGCCACTCAAATGTCACTTCTAAGCGCGTCACTCCCGTGGTGTAGTAACTGTTTGTGGCCAACAGGGGACCCCCAAACCTCGGGGCTTCCATGCAAATGTGTGGCTTAAGTGGTGGTGGATGTGGTCACTGGCTACCAGGACAAAAGCCATAGACGTACTGAGAAATCACTGGCCTGCAGGGTCTGTGACCTTCTGCACTGCACTCAGGCCTCTTCCTCTTGGTCTGCCCTCCCAGATTTGTCGTACAACATCGCCCTCTGTTACTACAGCCAGAAACTGTATGGCCCGGCTATGAAATACATTGCAGACATCATCGAACGCGGGATCAGGGAGCACCCAGGTATGCCGCACCTGTCTGCTGGGAAAAGGGTGCCTCGTTTTATCATCTCCTGTCGTAATTTTCTTTGTTTTCTCGATGTTATTTGATATTCTGTTTTAAAACATTACACACTTGTGATTCATGAGTTCTCAAAACGCACACTATAGATTAATCTTGTTAAAAGACTTTAAATGTTAACACTAATCATTTGAGCCGACTGTCATGTGCTATGTACCGTCTTGAAATATTTTCAGAGCTCAGTGTTGGCATGACAACTGAGGGCATCGATGTGAGGAGTGTCGGCAACACGCTTGTTCTTCACGAAACCGCCCTCATCGAGGCTTTTAACTTGAAGGCGGCTATTGAATACCAGCTGAAGAACTGTAAGTGGCCTTAAGGGCCTTTTCTTTACACTTGTGTCCTTTTCCTCTTAATGTGGCCTAACTTGCTTATTGTAAGCAGAGTGCAGTGACATTCTAGTGAATTCAGTCACAGTACCTGTGCTCGGAGCTCCCTGGTAGCTGGGGCCTTTAAGCGCCTTGGTCACTGTCAGTTCATTGCCCCCCCCCCCTCTTTTCAGTTGAGGCTGCCCAGGAGGCCCTGACTGACATGCCCCCTAGATCAGAAGAGGTAAGTCTGATTCAGAATCAGCTGGAGTCTAACTCTTACTGTTCAAATCAGGGTGAGGCAGCCGCTAGGTCTGCTGATTTCCATTCTGTTTCCCTGCCAAACTGATTCAATGAAATTAATTTAATTAATTATCTTTTGTATTAAAAATAACATGGCTTTGCCAGGTGATAATGGTTTACTGGTGAGTTGGCTTCCATTCAAGCAGCTCCTTTTTGCTAATTGTATTTTCTTGAAAATGTAAATATTTTCTCCTTGACCTGTTTCATGTAATTTTTCTGTATTAAAATTTTGTAATAACCAGCACAATGGCATAATGATTGATATAACGGATATGACTTTTCCAGTGATTCACTGCCCTCTAGTGGTGGCTTCACTGGATAAAAACTCAAATCCCACACACAAGCCTATTCTGCTTTCCATTCAAAGCATGTTGTAACGTAAGTCCCCAGTGGCCTGTAACTATGCGCGGATAAACAGGCTGGTGTTGTGCTTCAGTCCCTGAGGGCCATTCACAGCCTCAGACGCAGGCAGCTGTTGTTTTGTTAGTGTTAAAGGGGTACAGTCAGTGAAGTCTTGCTTTGTGAGTATTAGTCAGTGAAGTCCTGCTTCCTGGGCATTTTATGCATCAAGTCATGTCATGTCTCCTGCTGCACATGTGTGCCCTCAGTCCCATCTGTGTGTAAACGCTGCCTCTCCTCTCCCAGGAGCTGGACCCGGTGACCCTCCACAACCAGGCTCTGATGAACATGGAGTCCAAGCCCAGCGAGGGTTTCGAGAAGCTGGCCTTCCTCCTGCAGCAGAACCCCTTTCCCCCAGTGACCTTCGGAAACCTGCTGCTGCTGTACTGTAAATATGAGGTGGGTCTGCCTCTCTGTACCCGGGGGGGGGAGCAGGTCTGCTTTTAGGGGGACGATTACACTCTGTATTAATTTGCCATGGAGCTCCCTGAGGCCCTGAGAGCTTCAGCTCTTACTTGCCCCTCAATCTGACTATTCCCATACTGCCCTCTGGTGGTGTTCAGGACATCCGCTGTCCCGCTGTGACCGATGAAGGTCCAGTTATATCTGTGGCGTTACTGCACTTAGGACACAGTGCTGCTTACAGGGGGTGGGGCGGGGTAGACAAACACAGCAGGCCATTAAGCTACCATGGGGTCGGCCCCCCCCCCCCCAAAAAAAAAAAGCTTGGCACATGGTGGATCTGTGTAGGGACCCAGCTGTAAAGCATTGTTTTTCTGCACACGCCATGCTTTCTCTCAGCTTCAAAGGGATGTGCGTGCTGAGCGCTGCCCCCCCGTCCCGCATGGAACAGCCCTCCCCCCAGAACATCATGTGACTGTAATTAAAATAACATGCTTGTGTTTTTTGGCAGTACTTTGACCTGGCTGCAGATGTCCTGGCTGAAAATGCTCATTTGACCTACAAGTTCCTGTCTCCAGTAAGAGGCCTTTTCCCTCAGACAGAAATCCCTCATGTTGTGTGTCTAAAGCACCCTAGGCAGTCCATCTGTCACATTTCACCTCCCCCCTGCATACACACCCAGTTAGCCTTTGTATCATATGTCAAGTTTCAGAGGAGCACACTACATATATTTAGTAGACGCTTTTATCCAAAGCTTCATACATTTTTGGAGAAAGCAGAATCAGACAGTCTCCGCAACACTTAGGGGTTTAAGGTAGAGGTCTGCGCGGGACTGATTTTTCATCCCGCTCCCGCACACTCCCGCAGAAATGTGTAATATTTCGACCCGCTCCCACCCGCATCTGTTATGGTTTGTTCCGCTCCCGCCCTCTGAATCCCGCAAGCAAGGCTGGTGGAGCATAGGGTGGCCCAAAAATACCGGACACATTTTAAATGCTATAATATCTTGGCTTATAAAAATTAAATAAGGTACCAGATTTATTTCTTGCCTAACTGACATACAGGAATTTATGAAACACAGGATATATTATGTGGGCACGACTCCGGCTGCGAATTAAAGATGTCTTTTATATAAGGGTAGGTTTGGCTAACCAGTTTTCCACAAAAAACCAACAATGTTTCTAACTAGGCTGCAGACCTGAATTAAAAATATCTAAACAGTCTCAATAGAAACTTTTCACAGTCAAAATGAGAGAAATATAGAGAAACATTGAAATTTGTGGCGCGGCTCTGCGTTTATTCCGATTAGAGGTCTGTGCGGGACTGATTTTTCGTCCCGCTCCCGCAAGAAGCTCTCAAATGTAGACCCGCGCCGCATGTTTTTGCACCACGTCCCGTCCTGTTGCAGACCTCTAGTTTAAGGGCCTTGGTTTGGGGCCTGAATAGTAAAAACACTCTGTCAACTCTGGGATTTGAACCAGCGACCTTCCGATCACAGACAGAGTATCCTAACACACTGAGCCACACAGCGTCTTTATGGGATAGTTGGCTGCTTCCTTCACAATCATGTAACAGCACTGTGGAGGTGCGTTTATATGGTGTCTGCTGACTCTGATGCTCCTCTTTGGCGCCCTGGTTTCTGGGAGAAGCCCTCAGAGATCTCCTCCTCCTTCACCGGCTCCTCGTTTTGTCTTTCAGTATCTCTACGAGTTCCTGGATGCCATGATAACATGTCAGACTGCCCCTGAGGAGGTGAGCCACCCACCTCAGTATTGCTGTGACCTGTCTATATTCTAAAGGCTTGTCTTCCTTTATCTGTCTCTGGAAAAGCAAGTAATCGATACAATTCTCTGAGCCTCTGAGCGATTTGCTGAAAATGGTGCAGTGAATTACCAGTGCAGTACAGTCGGAGTACTGTCAACGATGCCGCAGAGCACTTGTCATTTCCTTGGCTGTACATCAGTTTTTTTGTGACGGGCAGGCCTTTCGAAAATTCGATGAGATTGCCGCGAAACTTACGGAGCAGCTGCGGAAGGTGGCCAAGCAGGTAAAGCACCTTCCCCCGGATAAAGCAGGGCCATTAGGAAAGGCGCTCATGCCGTTCTTAGCCCTGCCTAAAGCGGGGTGCTGTGTCTTCTTTGGGTTAGCAGGACTTTACTGATGGGCCTCCATATTGCTCTGATCCTCCCCTTCTTTAAGGTGCAGGAGGCAAGACATAATCGTGAAGATGAGTTTCTGAAGAAGACCCTTCAGGAATACGACGAAGTCCTCGCAAAGTGAGTTTCCGATGAACGGTAACATGCCGGTTACTGTTTAGCCCTGTGCAGTGACCGCTCACTCGTCCCCCTAACCCATACCCCCATCCTTGCACTCCCCTTCACACTGTCCTGCCTTGAGTTCTGAGCCCAGTCACTGTGGCCCCATACCTCCTGACCTTGTTCCGTACCTGCTTTTAAGGTACATCCCCGTCCTGATGGCCCAGGCCAAGATCTACTGGAACCGTGAGGACTACCAGATGGTGGAGAAGATCTTCCGCAAGTCGGTGGAGTTCTGCAACGAGCACGACACCTGGAAGCTGAACGTGGCCCATGTGCTTTTCATGCAGGAGAACAAGTACAGGGAGGCCATTGGCTTCTACGAGCCCATCGTCAAGAAGCACTATGACAATGTGAGCCCCTCCTATGGGGGGAATGCCCTCCCATTTCTTAAGTGTGTCTTTCCTCTATGTCTATCCGTGTCCCGCCTTCTCATTAACGTGAACTATTAGGAATACCGTAATCTTCCGTGCGGGCTGGATAGAAGCAGAAGCTGGAGGACACGGCCCGTTTGATACCCGGCACTGTTCTGGTGGGTTCAGGTTAAAGATTGCATCCTTCAGAGTGACTCTCAGAACACTGTAACCACACAGATGGATCCTCACATGGGTCATCCCCTCATTTTGGTTTTTTTACCTTGTAAAACATTATCTATGGTTTTTAATGAATTGTCTTCATTATTTAAAGTATGTTAGTGCCACTTTTCACGTTAAATATGAATGAACTGCCTCTTCACTACTAATGAGGCTATAACTTCAGCACGCCCTCTGACAAGGCGGTGGGGGGAATCTGTCCTGGGGGGCAAGTATATCAAAGTATAAAGTGTATATATATGGTTTTTATGTGGCTTTAAAGCTATGCCAATAATATAAACCACATGGCTTCCACACAGAGGTGGTAAGGGGCTGGATTTTTGTCTCTGGCGCCCCATTCAAAAAGTCATCCCCCACTCAGTGTAGTGACTGTTTGTGGCCAGCAGGCGGCCCTGAAATTTCAGGGGGCCTCAGCCAAATGCGTGGTTTAAATGGTCTTAGACACAGCCGCACACCACCTGTCCGACCAGCACCACCTACACTATCATAATATTTCCGCGTGTGACCTGCAAGCGGCTGCTGTCCGATTCAGATGAACGTCAAGAGCCATGGTGAGAGACATGTTTGCTCTTCTGTCCGCTAGCTGGAGCAGTGTAGCATCCAGGACTGCCTGTGCGGGAGGAAGCTGTCGGTAACCTGCCGGCCCAGTGTGACGCTTTGCTTTCTGTCGGGGTCTCTCTCCCGCCTGGGAAGCTCCTGCATGGCATTGCTGTGCTCTTGGTTTGTGGTTTCTGGATGAACGATCATTTGGATGCCTGTAGTTGTTGATGAACTTTAGTCAAATCTAAGTGCTGGTCAGTTTGGTTTTGTCTGTGATGTTCTGAATCCAGCAGCCAGTGTGTTACCCTGGATTTTTTCTGGCTTGGAGATGGATCACTGTGATCCATTGACTAACTCTTTTAATCTGAGCTCAGTCTGTTTTCTGAAGTAGTGAAGCACACTTCCTGTTTCCTGTGCGTCCCTCAGATCCTCAATGTCAGTGCGATTGTCCTGGCCAACCTGTGTGTGTCGTACATCATGACGAGCCAGAATGAGGAGGTATGGCAGAACCTTCCGGAAGCCTACTCAACCCTAATGATGGTTTTATCCGGCGTCCCAGCTGTCGTGGTCGAGGGGTGACACTGCTCCTGTCACTGCAGGCCGAGGAACTGATGAGAAAGATCGAGAAGGAGGAGGAGCAGATATCGTACGACGACCCAGACAGAAAGGTGTTCCACTTGTGTATTGTGAACCTGGTGATAGGGTGAGTAGGCTCATTGCCTGGTGGGTGGGGGGGGGGGGGGGTAGGGGGTAGGTATGGCGATGAAAGCATATGAAATGAATTTTTTTGAGGCTGGTGGTAGAGGACATTCATCGGAGCAGGGTCCAGGGGGCCCATTTTTTAAACAGAGTGCCCCCTAGTGGTCACTGGGGAAGTGAAAAGGATTATATGACCTGTCATTCATCTGTGTTTGCAGGACACTGTACTGTGCCAAAGGAAATTATGACTTTGGTATTTCCCGCGTGATAAAAAGCCTGGAACCGTACAATAAGAAGGTAGGTAAGCGTATGCTCCATTAGTATCACTTTAAATGGATAATGGGCCCTGATTGTAGGTGACACTTAAAATGAAGCACTCCCCCTTAATGCTCTGACACCTCCTTAAGCTGTAATCTGTGATGTAGAAGGTGCTACTGCTGAAGCAAAGGGGGGGAATAGCATGGCCCTGTGGGTGGAGGAGCCGTGGAAGGCCCCTCTGCATCATTAGCGAGGCTAAGTGCCTCAGGGCTCTCGCACTACTTATCGTTCCCCCCGTTGCAGCTCTGTGGTCTTTCAGCACGTTGATGTTCCCGGCGTTGATCATGTCCAGCTGGCAGCAATGGTCACGTCTGGGGAAACACCCCACAAACAAGGGGATTCCTGGGGGGGATGCACTGAGACGGGGGGTGTCAGGTGACCTGTGGAGGCGGGGCACTGATATGGGGGGCGGGGCACTGAAGTGCATCTCATTGGCCGGCAGCTGGGGACGGACACCTGGTTCTACGCCAAGCGATGCTTCCTGTCCCTGTTGGAGAACATGTCTAAGCACATGCTGATGCTGCGAGACTCCGTGGTGCAGGAGTGCGTGCAGTTCCTGGAACACTGCGAGGGTGCGTACTGGAGGGGCGGGCGGGGTGGTGTCGTTCACTGCAACACGGCTGCTGTTGAATAGGCAGCTGCCCGAATGCTAAAATGTTCTGTTGGCTGTTAATTATCATTCAGCTCTTACACCAAACTCTTTTTCATCTATTCTGAAGTCTATGGAAGGGACGTTCCGGCGATCATCGAGCAGCCCCTGCAGGAGGACCGCGTCCACATCGGCAAGAACACCGTCACGTACGAGTCCCGTCTGCTCAAAGCGCTCATGTATGAGATCATCGGATGGAACCATTAGGCCACGCCCCCAGCCCCGCCCCCTCATGCGCCTGAAGCAGAGTCCCTCATGGGGGTTTGTCCCGGTTCCTGTCTCAGCTTGCCCGCCCCCAAGCAGCTGGAAGATACATCCTGATGTTTGTTTTGATGTTTAGACTGTACAGGGGGGCGTCCCCAGTAACCCCAGCATGGGACAGAGAGCGGCACACAGACTCATGTGTGTAAATGTTTATTCCACCAGCTGTCTTTTGGCTGAACTTGTACTATTTGACAGCGATTAAACATGATCACATATATTTATGGGAGGAATCACAGACACCCTTTAACACGAAGGTATATCCTTATACACTGTACAACAAGTTACATGTTTTCATTTTAGTATTTTTTTTTAATAAAATATGCATAAATGACAAAGTGTGACTATTTATTATATATCTTAAAGGGACAGGACATACAGTGGGGACAGCAGGCCGTCAAAGACATGAGGCTCTGAGAAGGGGGGCTCTGTTTAAAGGACAGGTATTTTTGTGGTGTCCTGCTCAGTCAGGTAGTAGTGCAGGTACCCACCGAGTGCGCTCACCGCCACTCCCGTCATGTGACTCGAACAGCCATCTGTAGGTAAAAAGATTTGAGGGGTGAGGGGGGTGCGTTCGAAGCGGCGGGCACCTGCAGCAGGTGGCGGTGGGGTGGGGGCCTCGATCCCCTACCTCCCAGCATTTTCTCTCTTCTCTTGACGCGCCTGTGCTGCTGCAGGGCCTCCAGTAGGTCCCGGCCCAGTGCCTGGGAGATCTGCTCCTCTGGAAGGAAACATGGAGCCCAGGGAGTGAAGCCCCTAGCAGAACCCGCCCACCTGCCAGATTTCATGCCCAGCGTTTCCGTGGCGGGGGGGGGGGG
>JAODLD010000004.1:193346-226655 GCA_026781065.1 Mormyrops boulengeri | reverse complement strand
AGACCAAGATTTTGTTTCAACCAACCAGTTGAGTCTCTGTAACTGTGACTCTTTATACTCAACTGGTTGGTTGAAACAAAATCTTGGTCTGGATTTTTACTTCCTGCACCTGAAATATCCACCTTTGTCGGTGAGTGGTTGTTTTGCTGTCTTGGTTGTGGTTCATGCAACATTATTGTCCAATAATAGACTAGTATCTGTGCATTTTGAACAGCGAGAAGGTAACACACAACAGCCATTTATATATCTTTGAGGTAACTGATTCATGAATGTGTCATTTTACAGAGGATGAAGATTTCTCTGTTCTGCTGAAAGCTCTGGAAGGTAATGACTGACAGAATGGCCGTACTGTGCTTCTAATGAATGAAGCTCAGCTTTTACAGACTCTGAATAGATAACTCAAACTTCGATCTGATTGGTTGAACAGATTACGAGGCGTCTATCAAGGGTGGGGCTACATTGCCACCCCTTGTCTGTGTCATCACAGGTAGGTGTGTACAGACGCCTGAGAGATGTGTGTAACATCACCTCCATCTCTGTGAATGGCTCCTGACAGCATGGTGTCCGCATGCAGGTAAAGGTCCTCAGAAGGAGCAGTACAGGAAGCTGATCGACCAGTTATGCTTCGCACACGTGCAGATTTGCACGCCGTGGCTGGAAGCAGAAGATTATCCCGTCCTCCTCGGTAAGCACTTTCTGCCTGCCGGACAGAACGTCTTGGTTTCGGGTTCCAGACCCGATGAGTCGATACCCGATAAAAAGCTAGACTAACCTGCTTTCTCAGGTTCTGCTGACCTGGGCGTCTGCCTGCACACGTCCTCGAGCGGCCTGGACCTGCCCATGAAGGTGGTGGACATGTTCGGCTGCTGCCTCCCCGTCTGCGCCGTACGCTTCCAGTGGTGGGTCCCCTCACTGCAGCCAGTGTGGCAGCCTCTCGGCTGAGCTGACCCTCGTTTTGGGGGTCGCTGTGATTGTCACTGCCGGTGAATAACCACAGTTTTCCTCTCGCAGCCTCCATGAGCTTGTTAAGCATGACGAGAACGGACTCGTGTTCGAGGACTCTGAGGAATTGGCGCAGCAGATTAAGGTACAGCCTGCGACAGAGAATGTTTACTGGGTCTTTTTGCGAATCCGGCTGGCTTTTTGGGCATCAATCAAAGGGAGAGGGTATTTTTCTTGGCCAAGAGCCTGAGAATTATAAATTGTGGCGAAATGTATCTCTTTATGGAGTATGTGGATTTCAGTGATGCGTAGACTGAACATCATACTGGTATTTGTATGTTAGTGTCAGAGTTTGACCCCAAGACACTTCCTACCTCATAGGTACTGCTGTCAGACCTCCCCAACGCGCAAGGTCGGTTGGCCCGGTTCCGGAAAAATTTACGGGAAAGCACGCAGCAGCGGTGGGACGAGAGCTGGGACCAGACAGTGCTTCCCCTCCTTGCCAGCTGATGACCCCCCCCACCCCCTTCCTACAACAGGGGTTATAACCAGAAGGACTGGCCGTAACAGGAGCCAGCACCGGGGGCCACCTCCAGCCCAGAAAAAGACCAACAGTTCCACAGGAAATAAACCTGAATGTATAAAATGTAAATAAATACTTTATTACACGTTTGGCTTCATAAATACAGCTTGATAAGTTCTATCTGTGAGGTTCTGCTGTATGGAAAAAGCTGTGAGCTGGGCCCAGCCACCACCTCGTACCGGATCCCCGCTCCACCTGCGAGGAGAGGAAAAAAAACAGTTTCTGCATTAATCTCCCGGTCGGAGGCTCCTGTCAGGAGACAGACAGATCCTGTCGGAAGCTCACCCAGCTGGCTCTTGAAGCGGTCGTACGTGTCGGGATTTCGGACCGTGGATGCGATATAGATGTCGGGGGGGGCTCGAACCCGACACCGCAGAAGTCTGAGGAGCAGCTTCACAAGACTGCTGATGATGTGAGGGTCATACACCACATCTACAACCAGAGGAGCAACCAGTCACACTTTGTTACAGATATCAGCTCTATAAGGGAGGGCTGTAGCCCTCTGATATTTACAAAGAGCCTTGCTCAGTGGCCCGATGGTGAATCCAGCCCTGGGATTTGACCCAACATCCTTCATCGACCCAGCATCCTGGTCTACTAAGCCACACAGCACCCTGCAGCTATTCTCATGTAGAATGGTTTGGCTGGCTGGCTGAAACGTCCCCGCACCCCCCCATCATTGGTGTGCCTCGCACCTGCAGCGATGACCGTGTCGGCGTGCAGCTCCTGCAGCCGCTCGTCTGTGACCGCCGCCCAGTCTAGCTCCTCCACAGCCACACGGGGGCCGCCCGGGGCCCCCAGGCCGTTCTGTTGCATGTTGTCCCGCAGCCGGCGCAGCACGCAGGGGTGGCAGTCGCTGAACGTGTAGCGAGCAGGGCTGCAGGAGCGGCACACCACGAGCCCGGTCAGGCCTGCCCCGCTACCCAGCTCCAGCAGGGCCCTGGGGGTGGGGGGTGGGAGTGAGGGGTAGCTGAGACCAAGTACATGCTACAGCAGTAAGAGAAAATACATTAGAGTCCGTTTAAAATGAACAAAAAAAAGGCCCGTAATCCTGCCAGTGTCATTCCCACTTCCATTACCTGTCCTTGAAGACCTGCGTGTTCTCCAGGGCCCACTCCGCTAGATACAGAGCCGCTTCCCACGTGACCAGGCCCGTGGTACCTTCGGAGATGGCGGCCACGCTTTCAGAAAGACTGATGGCGTCCCCTGCTGGCTAGAGAGGAAAACAGCACCCAGCGTTCACTTAAAACACTGAGTGTGTTATGGCTGCTGTAAAGAATGAAGTAATTATTTGGCACATGTACCAGAAAATAGCTTTTGTAGCACACAGATTCATCCTCTGAACCCAATACATCAGCAAACGCACAATACAGATCGTCCAACGGTTCTGAGCCTGCAGCCTCGTGCTATGGAGACATAAACCACAAAGATTTAGATAACAGACACACATAATACAGATCCTATTTACAAAGAGGAAATTTTTTAACATAATTATTCTCTAACCCTTTTGATCAGCTCTGTGAGGAACAGTCTCCGGTATTTAACCGATGGGGGTGTTTTCCGGCATAGCTTATGAAAGCATGTCTGCGGAAAGAAACGGCAAAGAAAAAACCTATTCAATGTGCATTGTGTAAGATAATGCATGTTTTATTATCTCGAAGACAATGCGTAACATTGTGGACAGGCAACGGGATAGCCTCGGTACCTGTTTCAGAATTTCTACGAGGATATCTGATGATCCATCACCCTGCAGTTTCATCTCAAGGCTCTGGGGAGACGGAACAGAGCGCCACATCACCGAACCCGTACCGACAAAACCGGGCTTTAACGTCAATTTGCTGGACGGAGAGCAGAACACTACTTACACGCCAGGGGTAAAAAGCCAAGCTTCGCATCGCAAAGAAGGATACCTGAAAGCCCGATATAATGTCATCCTTTGTGGGGACGTCGACATATTGGTTCCGTTCGTTTTTATCATTCATTGCTTTATATCATTTGCATGTGCCCTAGCGACTAACATTACAGCACGACACAAGTGTTGACTGCTAAGCATGTGTTGAATGCGGTTCTCATTTCCGTGACTGATGGCCATTTTTGGTGCATTTCGGGAAATGTAGTTTAACAGGCGACATCTATGCCTCACATGCCTCACATTTTGGTATGCGTCCATCCATCGATTCTGGTCAGGCTTGCTGGGGTTCTCGAGCCCATCCTAGGTAGCAGAGGGCATACGGCTGGGGTGCACCCCGGATGGGGTCCATCACAGGGCACAAACGCTCACACAGTAAGTCATGTACTATGCACGGTTTCAAGACATTAATTATTTTAACTGTGTTTTTGGATTGCGTGAGGAAACCCACGTGACACAGAAAGAAAACTTAAACTCAACAGGAACAAATTAAACGGATTTAAACCTTCAACACTGCAGGCCTGACAGTGTGAAGTCACAACAGCCCCCAGTAAGTATGCAGTGAATAACTAATTATAATAATAATACTGTGAAGGATATTGTCTAGTCAGTATGTACATGTTAGTATGAAAAATGTCATTGAGGTGATGTGTAAATGTAGCACCATGGGACTCAGGGAGATTTAATACCAGTCGTATACATTGTGGGCTGACAATAAAGATCTCTTTGATTTTTTGAAAAGTGTTTTCTGGAAAAGTGTTACCACTCATTGTTTTGTGTCCTTGGTGAGGAATTCCACTTTGTTCAGCCTACTCCACCTTTACAGCACAGAGCACTGCATTGCTGCATGCTATGCACTGGCCTTCTGTTGTGCTTTTAGATAAACATAACTATAGGGGAGGGAATCTCCAGTGCTCTGGCAGAGTGTTCTTTATCATGAGGGCAGTGAGGGTTGCTATCAGGGTCCACAGCATGCTCTTCGGTCCAGCCCGCGCTTTTTTCGTGCTTTGTCATTTGGTAGAGACAGTCGTCCATTGCACTGGAGCAGCAGACCACCTAGAAACACCGTCAGCAATGCAAAGGGTGAGTGCTGAGCATATTAACAGTACCAGAGATTAAATGAATATAAAACAGAAAATCTGAGTACATGTATGGGGCCTTGAGATGCATGCAGCACGTTTGCAAACTATCCTTGTGCTCATACAACTTTTGAACACAGTGAATCGGATACTGTAGACATGAACACCACCGATGATGTGACCAGTTCATGAAAACAACTGCAACACAGTCCAAGGTGTCTGAATATAATTCCAACTAGATTTTTTGTGGTTGAGGTGTTTAGATGTCTCGCACAATATGGTCCAAACAGGGTACAGATGCAGGACGTTTAATAATTTGGGGACTGTATTAATATCAGGGTTGCACAGCAATTTTACCGGAATGACTGAAAAAAATTGGGGCAGGCCGTGAACGACGTGCCAATGTAACTAACCGAAAACGCCACTGTAAGAAAGCAGCATTACAGCAGAAGCAGGGAGGCTTCGCTACGCTCTTTACGTAATATTACGCCTTGCGTACCGGCGCGTTGTCCTTCATCGTTCAGCCGCTACGCTTATTTCGCATTATCTTGCGGGGTTTCCGTAAGAGTTGCGTAGCTGCCGACGGGGACCTTGTGCGGGCAGCGGTGCCCAGATCTTAATCCGGATAATTAAATATGTCAGACTGACGCGGTCGGCGAACGAGGAAGGCTGCGCGATGAGCTGGGTACTTGTTTTTTGGTTTCTAAATTTGGGTGCGGTTCGGTTAAATGTTTTTGCAGACGGGGGGTTAGCTAGCGTCCTTGCGGCTTGGTCTGACTAGTCCAGAAACTCCTTGACAAAGTGTCGCGGCCTCCTTTAACCAGGTACGCATTAATTAAGTAATTAACCAGACGTTGGAGCTGTAAGTAGTTGGGGTAGAGCTCGGTTTGCGACAACGGCCGCTACTACTAGCTAATTTGGCTAACTAGCTAGTTTGCTAATCTGTATTGTGAATTGCATACAGTTTTGCAGTACGATACAGTAAGGAAGGGAATTTATTAATTAATCTCAATAAAATGTATCAATACACTATTTAATTCTACTTGAATGTAATTGCAGTCGTGTAAAAGTATCAGGGCACGGTGGCGTGCGGTTGTCATAGAAACCGGGGTATCTTTCCAGCTTTTGACCACCATCGTGCAGTCTAGTGCCGTCGGTGAACTTTTTTTTTTTAACCTTTTAACCTAAAGTGCGTTAACGCATTTTGGCGTGCGCGCAGTACTGCTTGCTTCCCAAGTGAACACGTGCTATGCAGTACACGTGCTAAGCAGTTTCGTAACCAGGTATTAATATCTCTTACTGTTAGGTATGTTATGATATTTAGATATTATGTTATGCGCGAGAACTTGCACAGCGAGTAAAACATGCAAATGTTCACAGCTCTTGCATATTTATTTAGTTACTATTTCAAAGATGTCTGTCCTATATTAAAAAGCACTTGCTTTCCCCACCATGCAGGTCTGCCCTTGGTGACCAGCCACAGAGAGCCATGGTCCTGAAGATCTTTTTCCCTCAGTGCTGTAACCTGGCAGACAGCGGGCTCCTGGTGGGCCGCTGGCTCCCGGGGCAGCAGTCTGCCGTGGTTCTGGCCGTCCTACACTTCCCATTCATCCCGGCGCAGGTGAAGACCTACCTGGGCGAGCTGCGTAGCCAGACCCAGGTGGACCTGGTGGTGCTGGGTTCCTGGAGCCTGCCGAAGGATGGCCAGGAGGGTATGGACAGTTTCCTCGACGACCTGAGCGCCATCTTCCCCCAGGGTAGCTGGCTGAAGCTGAGCAGGGAGGTCGGGAGGCGCGGCTTCAGCTGTCAGGTGGTGCACAGAGACACGCCTCCTGCCCCAGAGGGTGCAGGTGACTGTGACGCAGAAGATGAAGTGATCTTCATCCACTATGACCAGAGGAAGGTCATGCTGGCAGAGCTGCACACCGCTGACGGGCATGACCCGGGCGCCCAGGCAGGACCTTCGGAGCTGCGCGAGCTCTTCTGGACCGTGGCTCAGAGCCGACCCCTGTACCACCTGGACCGGTACGACGACGGGCCCCTGAAGCTGACGCACTGGCAGTCGGACGGCCGGGAGGCCAGCATCGTGGCGGAGCTCATGAAGCAGGCTTCTGTCCCTGTCTGCCTTCTGCTGACCTGCGTGCTGTCTCTCTGGAACCGGCTGCTGAACGCCAGGTGTGGACAGACTCGAACCCGCACCGTGTTGCCGTCGCCCCGCCTGGCCCAGGGGGATCCCCATATCTCCTCAGGGATCCCCTGTCCCTCTGCGTTGATTTATTTCAGCCAAGCAAGTAGTCTTCAGGCCCTTCATTAGTTCAATAAGCCCCCCAGAAGTTCAGGCTGGGATGATGATCAGCCTTCAGCTTAGAAGTTTGCTCTGTTGTAAGGAGGACATCCGATGCGGTCTCTCTCATCCTCGGTGAAAAGCTGCCAAAGTATTTCCTTTATTTATGGGAATAAATAAATTGAGTAGTTACTCATTAAGTGTTCTCTCTTTCTCGCCTCCCCGCAGCATCTTGAACGTGTGGCCTGTGCATTTCGTGTCCAGTAAGTTGTCCACTTGCGTCCAGCTGAGTTACAGAACGGACCATCTTCAGACCATCAGTTCCCCATCGAGGGCTGTGCGGCACACAGAGTTCATGAGGTGGGTGATGGGTTGTTGATTCGCTAGGACCCATCCCTCTGATCTCCTGAGAAGTTCATATTATGTGACATACCAATCCTTCCTCTTCAAACATTAAATGTTGGTTAATTTGTACTTTATGAGTTTACTGGAATCATCCTTGACAGAACTGGGGGACAGAGGTGCTGAATCGTGTAGCTCTGTGAAAAGTGATGCTCTTTCCTGCAGAAAAGCGAACATCTTCGTGTCCTTCCTATTGGATGTTGCGCTTGGTCTCCTGCTTGTCTCCTGGCTCTACAGAGAGAACCGGATTGGCTGGCTGGCTAACACTCTCGTGCCGGCAGCAGATGTAAGTGCACCTTCACTTCACATTGACTTGTGCTTATTCTGATGCTTCCAGATGCGTATCAGGCAGAGCAGTAGGCCAGGCAAAGAAAGTTTGTAGATGGAACGGTAGAATCGAACTGTCAGAAGACGTTTGATTTTTTTCCCCGGGGGCCGTATCCTGACTGCTCTCTCTCTCTGTATCATAGCATGTTGCCAAAGAGCTCCAGGAGCTCCTACAGTGGCTGATGGGAGTACCAGCAGGCCTAAAGATGAACCGGGCTCTGGACCAGGTGCTGGGCCGCTTCTTCCTCTACCACATCCACCTGTGGATCAGTGAGTGATGTGGCCACGCCGTTGCCATCACAGCCAGACCACGAAGGCTCCAGCCTACTGTTTCTCAACGCCGTCGTGTTGGTCTGTCCCGTTCAGGCTATATCCACCTCCTGTCACCCTTCATCGAGATGATTCTGTGGTATCTGGGACTCACAGCCTGCCTGGGGCTCACTTTCGCCCTGTCCGTGCTGTCTGACATCGTGGCCCTGCTTACCTTCCACATCTACTGCTTTTATGTGTACGGGGCGAGGTAAAAATCTGTTGCAAAAACCTTCTTGTGTATGGGTTTAGCTTAACAGGCCACCCCAGAGATGAATGGAATCTGCCCTGTTGTCGTGGTGTTGTTTATTTAACAGGCTACATTTACACGCTTAAAGAGCGAGAATAAATGCATTGTACAATTTCTCAAAAAAAAACCACACTGCTATAGGAATCCTAGTTATGAAGAACCTGGTGGTAGCAGCAGAGGGAGACTGTAAGGGTAGTAAGAGTGGTTTTCTCCCCAGGCTGTACTGTCTGAAGATCTATGGGCTGTCGGCACTGTGGCGTCTCTTCAGGGGGAAAAAGTGGAACGTCCTGAGGCAGCGTGTGGATTCGTGCTCCTACGACCTGGATCAGGTGCCCACTGTCGGCTGTGTGTCTCAAAGACGGGTTTGATTTATGGATCATATGAAATTCTTATTGGGTGCCGCACCACTGAATGGGTTTGTGGGGGCAAGGTCAGAGGTCAGATGTTATTCCAGCAGCAGAATGTGCATTTACTCAGAGGACAAATCAGCTTTGTTGGTCTTGCAGTTGTTCATCGGCACCCTGCTTTTCACCATCCTGCTGTTCCTGCTGCCCACATCAGCACTCTACTACCTGGTGTTCACTCTGGTGAGTCCACCAGAGGGCGTAGCGAGCTATTGGGTTCACAGGTCACATGAGCCTTGTCAACAGATCCGAACAGGAAACAACTTGTTTACTTGTTGTTTGTTTACTGCCCAGAGTCTCACCTGATATCTACACTGGACCGTAGGAAATTTTACATATGAAGACAGTATTTGCTATTATTTTTGTCTGGTGACAAAATGAGCATTTTGTTTAAATTTATAGTCCATGATGTGTTTTCACAAGCTAGTACGGCCAGCAGAACAAAGTGGACAATATAGACTCATTGTTTGCACTGGGGACAACATGTAGGAAACATGGGTTAGAATTCATCACATCTCTCTAATCTCCCCATTGTTCACAGCTCCGCCTAGTGGTGGTGCTGTTTCAGGGTGTGATACACCTCAGCGTGGACCTGATCAATTCCTTCCCGCTGTTTGCTGTGGGACTGAGGGTCTGTCGCCCCTACAGACTGGCTGGTAAGCAGCCGGCAGTGACGCCTGCATCAGGTTTAGCCGCTTGTGTTTTTATGACAAATACCTGACTTCTTGCTTTGGCGGACGGGTGATGCAAACTTAAGTACGCTGACCTTTGCAGGTAATTTAAAAATAATAACCGTGAATTCTTGGGTGTGGATCTTCTTGATGACTAACCTCTGTGTCTGCATTTGTAAATGACACAGCATTGTAGAGAATGGTTACTGCAGTACTTGTAAATCATTCCTGAGCTGTCATGGCTACGCTTACGTTTGCATCGAAATGCGGATGAGGCCATCTGATATCAACCCCAGCGACAGTTTTGGAAAGGCGGTTCTGGGCATGAATCCTATCGATATCATAGAAGAGGCACTAATTCCTGTGTGCGCGTGTCAATGTGCTCCACAGAAGGTGTGAAGTTCAGGGTGTTGTGCAAGGAGTCGGAGAAGCCTCTGCACCTCATGATGGAGGTAAGTTCTCCCTCTGTGCCATCCCAAGGTGGGTCTATTCAGACATATAAACTATGACCTGTAAATGATCCCTGGGAAACCTAGGAGCTTGAGTTGATGGAGCAGCAACTGGAATGCTGTATCATGCCACAGAGGCCAGTGGGGAGGGGCTTATTGTGCCGTGGATGCCAGTGAGGAGGGGCTTATTGTGCCGTGGGGAGGGGCTTATTGTGCCGTGGATGCCAGTGGGGAGGGGCTTATTGTGCTATGGATGCTAGTGGGGAGGGGCTTATTGTGCCATGGATGCCAGTGGGGAGGGGCTTATTGTGTCGTGGATGCCAGTGGGGAGGGACTTATTGTGTCGTGGATGCCTTTGGGGAGGGGCTTATTGTGTTGTGGATGCCTTTGGGGAGGGGCTTATTGTGCTGTGGATGCCTTTGGGGAGGGGCTTATTGTGCTGTGGATGCCAGTGGGGAGGGGCTTATTGTGCTGTGGATGCCAGTGGGGAGGGGAGGGAGCTTCTCCATGTCTGACTGGCTGCAGTGCCGGGTGCCTTGGTGGAAGACACAAGTATGGACTGATATTTGTGTCTTTGCTCCCAGATTAACCCTCTGAAGCTGAGCACAGTACTGAAGTCCTACAGAATGCCCACCTACAGCTGCTACCCCAGAGACTCCTGGTGGGCCCTGTGCAAGAAGCTCTTTGTGGGGGAGTTGGTCTATCCCTGGAGACACAAGGGCAGTAAGGCCGACTGAGCCCTTTCAGGGAGGGGGTCAGGTCGGGCCTGGGGTTACGAAGCAACAAAACACCAGCAGACCCTGAGAGGACCGATGGCTGCAAGGCGTCCAGTCTGTTGTCCCAGATGGGCTTTTTAATTTGGCTCTTTCTAGTAGAATGAGTACTGTCCATCCCGACAGTGTGATGTCACTTGCAATCACTCATAGTGGGCATTTACATCACAGGATACTGCTACACTGTCTAGTTTTTAAATCTTAAATGCATTTTGCCAAATTCTAACTTAAAAGTTATTTCCATCTTTTTGAATATTCTGTTTAGATTTTTAGTGGGGTTTTTTTTCTACGTAACTTGGAGTTGGTACTTTCGAGTGACTTTTGTACTAAAAGTGCAACAGGGAGAAGTATTTGTTCCAAAAATACTGGGCTTTTCTAGGGACATAGAACCACAGTAAATGAGGTGATTCATTAATTTTATTACTTGATTATTAAGGATTGAATGTTGGTTCTGCTTCGGTCCGTCCTTCTTTGGTAAACTTACTGAAGCCGTTTGGGCTCTCATACAGACCTGCTGTGAGCTCCTGATCGAGTTCGCTGACAGGGCCACCCACAGCTCTGAAACTGACTCGCAAAAAGTGAGTCAGTTGTGTGTGTTTTTCATTAAAGAATATTCAATGACAGATTCCTGTTTTGTGTGCAGTTGTAAGTCAACCAATTATTATGCGTTTAAACTTGGTAAAGAATGTCTTATAGAAATCAGAAGTTCATATGACCATGCCTGTTTGTGGAAAAAAATATGGCCATTTCCTACTTGACTGAATTTTTGATGATGCAGTAAATTAGTTTGATTCCCTCCCCCTTGGACATAAATAAAGTTTTCTGAAAGAAAAGGTTTATTCTGGATCTTTTTTTCTATGCTGTGTATATAAATGTATGATCTATGTGATATTTTACGTTTTTTTTTCTTTATTTTGGGCAAACAGAAGATGCTCCGGTCAAGGAACTTATCTGAGAATGATCCTGGACCCAGAATAAGCAGAACAAGCTTTGCATCCTGATGTTTAGCTTGAGTGAGGTTTCCCATGCTCACAGATGTCTCTGATTGTGGGCAGCTTGGAGGCTGAAGTCCATTAATATATGTTAATATAAAATATATACACCATCAGTTGCTGCCGCCTGTGTTTCTAACAATTGCATTTTATCTGTGAAACCCACAAAACCTCCGAATGCAGTGAAACAGGAAATGATTTTGGTTCTCTTCTCTGTTTGGGATCAAGTGGCTTGTTTTCGTCGCTGACTGTTGGAATGGTATGTAATTAGAAGTATTCTTGTGTGTGATTTTGCTTTGCACATTTTGGCCGAGTGTGTTCTTGCCTAAGTTTTTAATGGCTAGAAACCCCCTATCCAGATGGCTGCCTCTTCTGTAATCTAATGGGCCTGCACAAAGGAAAGCGATACCCATTTGCATTTTAATCTGGTTTGAGAGGGTTTCCCCTTGGTGAGATTTAGCATTAAGTGCTGAAGCCCGCTGTCCATTATCATGATCCGTCCACCCTTTCAGGAGAAAACCCACTTGATGTGTCCCAGGGGACTGGGATGCCACTCTCCTCGTGTGGTGTCAGTCAGTGTATTCTGCTTTGTGTAGAGACAGGGTAAAGTAACCGTACGAAACCAGCGTACGTATTGTATCAGCTTCTTCAAATTAAATTTTATGTTACTAATGGTTTCTTTATAGGAATAACTGCGATAATTTCCTTATGAATGGGTTTGCTTTCCGATACTAAACCTTTGTGGAGGCAACAGGAAGCCCCATAAAGGAAAAGTAGTACTCGGTAGGAGGCTTTTTCTGGGTGAAACTGGTTTGACCTGAGTGTCTGCGATCCATTGCACGCAAGTTATTAACCCCTTTTGCCTCGTCTTCCGTTAGCGCTTTGAAACGTATCCGTATTATGTAGTGAATCAGTCAACGTGTATTAAGTTGATACGCTATGGAGCGTTTATCTCCTTCGTATGTGTAAATGACATTTCGTATAGATGATCTTCCCGAATCAAAACATTACACATACGACTCAGCAGTATCGTGGAAAAAAATTAAGCGCCGCGGATTTCCAACACGTCTGTGTCAGAAACGCAAGCACGTCAATCCGGTTGATTGCCAGCACAACTAACCAATCATAGGGAGGTTAATGGAGAGAGTTGACCAATTGTAAGCATAAGGGGGCGGGGCTTGTATGCCAAGGGGGGCGGTCTCCGCGCCGTGACAGTGAACAGAAGTCGCGTCGGCGTGGGAAGACAGCGGGGTGACTGACTACCGGAATTAACACTTTTCTTTCTGCCAGATCGGGTTCGGTTGGCAATAAACCGGAGGGTGGACGCCGATTCAGCGTGTAAATAGTGAGGAATACGCTTGAGGCGGCGTTGGACCCTGACTGCGCCCCCTGGGGCGGGTGAGACGGGCAGCAGTCCGGCCGGCAGCCCTGGGGAGGGAGTCGCAGCTTCGTCCTAAGCTCCGGGAGCAGCGGCGGGTCCCCGCGTCGCACGGCCGATTCCGCGCTGTCTGATGCCTGCTTCTGGCCGGATCCCGGAATCATAAAGGAGCGGACCCCTGTTTCTTTGTCTCCGGCCGACCTGAAAGCTGCTGCCACTTTGCTTGCCTGTAGAGGTGTGAGGTGCGAGGAGGCACCTTCACCGCGGCTGGGGGACCAGTCCGCCCGCGTCCTCCCCGCCTGTTTTTTTCCAATTACCACGCTTTTTGTTTGGCAGCGGCAGCGGGAGGTGCGATCCAAGCCACTAGGGACTCGTTTAATTAGTTACCGGCTTTTAACTGTGTATCTATTTTTTCAGTTTTTAGGGCACTATATGACCATAGACTTGTAAACCAAATAATTTAACGTGAACTTTCCGCCTTTATAAGCTGGTATATTAATCTTTCGTAGCAATCTAAGAGGATTTATTCGTTAATTCTTGCGCAGAGTCGGTATAATTTCCGCGCATTAAAGCTTGGGGGTTTTCACGGAGGTTTTTAAGCGCTGATGCGCCGCTTCTTTCTTGCCCTGGAGCTTTCGGGGCGCCTGCGGGTGGGGACAGCCTGACCTTGCACTCCGGGGATGGCAGACGGGATGGGGACGCAGGGGAGCCCCGTCAAGAGCTACGACTACCTGCTGAAATTCCTGCTGGTGGGCGACAGCGATGTGGGCAAGGGGGAGATCCTGGACAGCCTGCAGGATGGTGCGGCCGAGTCCCCTTATGCCTACAGCAGCGGTGAGGATCTCGCACAGTGCCAGGCACCATATGCGCGTGTGTTCACTGCCCTTTCATTATTTTCATATCGCACCTTTCACAACACAGTTGCCCCAAGGCACTTGACAAGAGCGTGTGGCAATCCATTATCACGCAATTAATTACTGGGCTCCTGGAGAAGACGGCTTTGTTCCGGCGGCTGCACTGTGTTTCCGTGCCGTCCGCCTATAATCCCCTGTTTCGCTGCGAGGCTTATGGTACTTAGGCTGCAGTCCACATTTCGAAAGTTTTTATGCACATATATTTTTTTCACAGTGTGACGTGCGTGTTGATGCATGTGACCAGCCGCGCATTTTGTGTTAAGTAAATGCATGTGAAGGGGGATGCCAGTGGCGAGGGGTTTATTGTGCCGTGGATGCCAGTGGGGCATCTCCACCCATTTAAGGAGATCCAGGGGGTTGTATTGGCTCGTTTTGATTATTGGGGGAGGGAGGGTTCGCTACAATCCCCCCATAATTTACGAACATGGTCGGGACCCAGTCATAATTGTTGGAGATGCCCCACTGAGAGGCAAAGCGCGCTTGCTTGTGGGGGATCAGGTGTTTGGCGTTTGGTGTATCATCCTCACGGGGTAAATGTGTTTCTGGGGGGTGGGGAAGTGGAAGAAACTTTCTAGGCATCGCCTATGCTCATTCCCCTTTGTGGAGCTGTGTTGTGCTCGGTGCCACTTTGCGCAGTCTGTGCGGGATTTTTCAAATGAAACACGCGTGTAATTAGTTTGGTTTCGTTTCATGCACTTCCTGCGTGTCCTTTCCTGATTGTGTCGCTCGATCAGCTTCAGCGAGATCTGCTGATTTAATCGATCACAGTGCTGTACTAACGTCTCACTTGGCCTGATGACGTTGCCTTCAATATGTACTTAAGTGTTTTTTTTTTTTGTTTGTTTTTTTTTTTGGTGCACACTTGAAAAATTTAGACTGCTCTTATTGGTTGAGTTGTGCATTTTTGGCCATATTAGGCTGGAAAGTTAATTAAACCCCACCAGACAGCCACACTATGGCTCAGTGTTTTACTCAAAGTAAAGTCTTTGCAATACTTCAGCCTTCCCAATATTTCTTAATTTCCATGTCTACACATTTAATATGGATTTAATCCCTTACTTTGTAAGCAATAATTTTATGCATCGCTTATGGAAAGTTGTCAGTCTAATTTTCTTTCTCAAGACTTTTAGGGAACATCGCTATTATTGTCGTTGTTGCTGACGATGAAGATGATGATGATGAAGCTCTGATCATAGCATTGTTATAGCAGAGTAACAATAAATAAACGTGATTAATACGCTTGTTTTCCTGCTCTGTGTGTGTTTGTGAAGCGGTTGCCCACTTTCCTGTCAAAAGCAGGCCATTAAGACTCCCTGTGAGGCATCGGGGATGACAAAAAGTCGACTCTGACTCATCTCACTGGCAGAAGCTGGGAGATCCTCATTAAGCCATGTGGCAGAAAACACTGTTGCTTTGAAAACTGTCTGAAACATCACAAGGTGTTTGAGACGGTACTATAAATAGCCCGATGACAGCCACACTGTGCTAAGCGACAGCGATTAGTGGGGGCGTCTTTGAAGCGCTCTCTGAACTGGATGGGCAGACTGAAGGTGACCAGTCCTGCCTTTTCCCAGAGGAGGAGAGTTCCGGTCTAGAAAGTACAAATCCAGGCCAAGATTTTGTTTCAACCAACCAGTTGATTACTCGTGTCTGTGACTCTTTATGCTCAACTGGTTAGTTGAAACAAAATCTTGGTCTGGATTTGTACTTTCTGAACCTGAACTCTCCACTTCTGCCTTCTCCTTATTTTCCAGTCATGATGCTTTCATTTCCTTTCCAGGGATCGACTACAAGACCACTACAATCCTGTTGGACGGGAGGCGGGTGAAACTGGAGCTGTGGTAAGACCCCCGTCTAGGACATGCTTGGTGTGTTCAAACCATTTAAAAAAACAGCCCAAGGATAGGTGATTTGTGTGTGTCCCTTCAAGGACACCGTAAATTAAACCAGACCTCTGTGCAGATACCGTAATATTCCAGAGCAATTTGTTTTGGCTCTGGGCTGATTCTGTTCACACTGACCTTCTGTATCATGATGGTCTATTCATTTATTTTTCTAACATTCTCTTTGGCTCTTCCTGGAGCTAAGTGTATATCGCTGCACCTTCACGAACTCCAAAGCGCTGCTTGCCAAGAGGGAGGCAGAGGGAGTTAGTACTGTCCAGGCAAGGTGCAGGACCACAGGGGTGAGGCAGGCGACTGTCCTGGACAGGAGCTGAGCCCTCCTGTGGACAGATAGATGAAGTTACCAAGCCGATCTTCTCACATGGTGGCTGACATGTTGCGAACAGATTCTTGCAGTCGGCTCATTGTGTTCTTGTGTTGTTGCTTAGGCAACGCCGTTGTTGTAGCAACAATGTAGTGCTGGTTGACACTGGTTGCGGTTGGTCGAAGGCGGTTTTGAGCTTCAGCCAAATGCTGTCTTGGTTCAGCCTTTGAGTGAAAAAAGGTGGCGGTGTCTGTGTGAGTAAAATGGAGGGAATGGGGGTCATGGTTTTTGTGCCCCCCCCCCCCAGGGATACCTCTGGACAGGGACGGTTCTGCACCATCTTCCGGTCCTACTCCCGCGGCGCGCAGGTGAGGACTCGTGTGTGTGTGTGTGTGTGTGTGTGTGTGTGTGTGTATGTATGTCTTTGTGCGTACTGTCTTTTCCATGTTCCCTGAATTCTTTTGTTCCAGCCAAAGTGTGACCCTTAACTGGGCACCGTGCCTTTAAGGCTGCTGATCAGTAAATCACACACTGCCTCCTCCAGGGCATCTTGCTTGTGTATGACATCACCAACCGCTGGTCGTTTGATGGCATCGACCGCTGGATCCGGGAGATCGATGAGGTAGGGGCACTGTGTTTTTTTTTCTGTTTGGAGAGGTCCTCATACAAGCCCCCCCTAGGGGAGGGGGGTGATGGTTTCTGCAGTATCCTCATTTCGGAGTAAAACACCCTCACCAATACCTATGGCCACCTTCTGTACACACTGCCTCCTTTCTAGAAAGAGCTCTGTCCATTTCCCTCATGAGAGAGTGGGTTATTTCCTGCCTCTCCTATTTGTGGTGGGTGTTTGTTTCCATGGCGACGGGTGTAGCGCTGTGCCCCGCCCCCCAAATGACAGCCCCTCCCCTCATGTCGGTCAGCATGCCCCGGGGGTCCCACGCATCCTGGTGGGCAACCGGCTGCACCTGGCGTTCAAGCGGCGGGTGCCCACGGAGCAGGCGCGCGCCTACGCCGAGAGGAACGCCATGACCTTCTTCGAGGTCAGCCCGCTGTGCAACTTCAACGTCATCGAGTCCTTCACTGAGCTGTCCCGCATCGTGCTCATGAGGCACGGCATGGAGAAGTTCTGGAGGCCCAACCGAGGTATCTCCACACCCTTCAGGTCCCAAACTGGGTCTCGTGTACCTCTGCCTGTATTTGCATCCTACCTGTCAGTTTGCCGAAGATGTAGACCGGCATCCATGTTGCCTCCACCTGCTGGCACCACCCTGATCCACGCAAGCAGTGTACTTACATCGCATCTGATTCGTACGTGGACTGGAGCGGTAATTGTCCCCCTTCTTGTAGAGTGGGACTTAAGGACACAGGGGGTTTGAGTAATTGATGGCGAGAAATTGATTTAATATCTGTTGATCCCTGGTGAGTGACTGGCTCCTGAACTAGGTAAACTTTACATCAGTGTTATGATGTGTGGGGGTGGGGGTCCGGACCTGTCCCAGCTGTGCTTGGAGATCTAGAGCTTTCCGGGTGCAGTGGGAGGCAGTTCATGTCAATGTCTCTTTGTGCCACTCCGGGTGGTTTTCTAGCACTGGAGTCATATTTAATGAATTAATCTCTAATGTTAATTAAACGTAATCTTAATGAATAATGCTGTAACTCCCATCAGTGGTATAGTGGGTCTATCCAGGGGTGCTGGATCTTTGTTTTTTTTTTTTTATCACCTCTCTATACTGTGAAGAATGTCCTATGAGAGTGTTGCTAATACTTTGACACGGTGCATTATGGGTAGGATTCTTCTGTTGCTTGAATGCTTTTGGATGGACGCGGCTGTGTGACCCTCCGGTTACCCTTCCCCCCCGCAGTGTTCAGCCTGCAGGACCTGTGCTGCCGCGCCATCGTGTCCTGCACTCCCGTCCACCTCATCGACAAGTTGCCCCTGCCCGTGGCCATCAAGAGCCACCTCAAGTCCTTCTCCATGGTCAACGGCATGAACGCGGTCATGATGCACGGCCGCTCATATTCCCTGGCCAGCGGGGGCAGTGGCGGCGGCGGGGGCGGGGGCAGCAAAGGGAGCAGCCTGAAGCGCTCCAAATCCACGCGGCTGCCCCAGAGCCCCCCCCAGAACTATGCCAAAGGCAACTGCAAGATCTCATAGTGGGTGGGGCACACAGGCCCAGACCTTTGTGTCGGGTTGGAGGTGAAGCCGCATGTGGCTTTGGCCCCACCAATGGGAGAGCTAGAAATATAAAGCCCTGTCTCTTGTTACGGACCATAACAATGGCCTATGGTGTATCACTTTTGAGTCTTTTTTTTTTATAATTTATTATTGTTGGTGATAGTGAAATTTGGTCATGTCAGTTGAGACCTGGACCTTGTACAGCCCTCATCCCAGCCTGCCTCCCAAAGTCTGTCCCCTTTGTGATTCCTTTAAGGCAGTGATTCCCAATCCGGTCCATTTTTGCTCCCTTCCAGCTCCCTGCCAGACTCTCTACAATTTTGCTTGTCAGCTGGGAGGGAGCAAAATCGTGGACTGTCTGTGGTTCCCTGAGGACTGGATTGGGAGATCTCTGGCTCCTTTGTGTTTCCTTCCTGACGGCAGGAAGAGTACACTGCCCGTCCTCCATATCCATAACGCTCGCATGACACACAATGCAGGTTCCACTGTCACTGAAGCTCTTCCCGGACATTTTTATTTATTTATTTTTTGTTTAACTTTTTTTGCACCAAGTGGTTAAGCCTTTTAAACTAAGCTAATGGCGTTCATGCTTCCCACTGAATTTTCCAGAAGCCCACGTGGCGTAGAGAGACCCCTGTCCCTCCAGGCAAACATAATGGGCTGCGTGACGTTCCGATATGGCGTCTGCCAGCCTCCCGATGCCTTGCTGTCATCGTTTCAGGGTGACATGCTTCATTGCCCGCAAGCTGTTTGCTTTGTGACCAGCACTGGATGCCTGCCGTTCCTGTGCCTGAACGCTGGCCTTTCACTCGCACGTGAAGTGTGTGCCGCAGTCTTCACTGTGCTGCACTTCACTCTTTGCGCAGCTGCCATTTATCCCGAGTCTCCTGCCACTGCTTCTGCCCGCCTTTGAGATTATGCGCAGTCATGAGACAGTCACTCCTCCTGCTGTCAATCTCAGAGACAAGCCCCGCCCTCTGTCAGCCCAGCAAATGAAGCTCCATCTCATTGAGCTGCTGATTGGCCTGTGTGGAGTTTGTGTGTGTTTCTGTCTACCTCGGTGTGTGTGTGTGTACAGGCAGCTGGCTTGTGGGGGTGTTTCTGAACACGGGAGTGTTGTGTCCTGGATGATTTTAACAGCCTCCACTAAACAAACCTCTGCTTTGCTATGCCTCGGGGTCCCTAGTGTCCCTCAGCCAGTGGTGCGTGAGCAGATTGAAGTACACACGGAGCTTCATTGGCTGAAGCCGACGTTAGTTATTACGTGAGGCTTGACCGTCACCAGGTGCGGTTAACAGTAAGAGGGCGGTCAAACAGAGATTCGGCTCAGAGGGTGCCATCGTATTCCTCAAGGGTAGCGTGTAAATGTTAACTGTAAACACTAGTCTGTACATTTGTACTGCTGTGTGACTTTCAAGGGTACTTTTCACATCTTAAAGGGGAACCTTTTTTTTTTTTTTTTAAAACTGTACAGTTCATATCTGTAAGAAAGTTTTTCAACAATAAAATGTTTGACACTGTTTGGCTGTATTTTGGTCTGTCCTGTTTGGTGCATGATGACCTGGCTGTTTCTGTATTATATTAGGAAGTCCCAGTTATGGGTGAAACTCTTGCTTTGTGCAAGCTCCCCCCCCCCCCAGCAAACAACTCTGCAATGGCAATGTAACGAGGCAACACTGCAGAGTTCGCAAGTGTCCTGCTGTTTGCTGCCTGTTGTTTTTTTTTAGCCAGCAGGTGGCAGTAATACCCAGCAGATGTGAGCCACTGCAACTGCTGACAGTCGTTTCACAGAAGACCTTAACAGGAACACTGGTGACACACTGTTTATCCAGAGTCAGGAATTGTTGATTGGTCAGTAGGTCCAATATCGACTGCCATCTGGTGGAGGGCAAAGGGAGCTACACCCCCAGATGATGCTGTCACCTCACTGGGGTAGAAGCAGTTTGAGTGGCATATTCTCTCATCCAGCTTCCAGCCACTTACCCCGAACAGGAAAAACACATTTGAAAGTCCCCCCATAAAATTTTTTGTCGATAAGCATATAAAAGCTGTGCTTGCGTGTCTGTAGAAGGTCAGTGATGGTCAGCTTTTGATCTGTTTGGGCTTGTTGACCCCGGAACCGATTGATCGGTCGGTCGCGTGATGTACTGGTGCATGAAATCGGTTTGTCCTCTGCAGGCCCTGCACGCCCTTCAGATGCTGACGTGCTGGATTTGTGCCTTAGTTTTAAGTCTGTTACTGAGCGCCATCTGCTGGAGGCCTCCGTGGTCGCTAGTTACTTATGACCTTTCGTAACCTCCGCCATCGCACAACTTTGTGGCCCTGAAGCTACCAGCACTTGCGATTAAATTAAAATTCAGTTAATTCCACTTCAAAGTTGCTCTGAGGCCCTTTGGCGTTCTGGGGAATGTTGCGATAGGAGTGTTTGTGCTGACGTGACCTTGCTGCGTCAGGATGAAGGGCATTCAGAAAAGCCGCAGGTGTTTACGAGGCTGGGGGGGAGGTGGTCACGCTTCGTCGGCTGAAGAACATTCTCATACCTGTCCCGGTGTCCTGTCCCCGTGTTTCCAAAAGGGATTCTGTCAAGGTCTACAGTGATTTCGGACTGGATTACACTTATTCGCTGTTCTGCATATATTGGGCTTGTCTACCAAGTCCTAGTCTCTTCCTAAATCTGCACGTTTTACCCACATTGAAGATTGATCAGGGTCTGCATCTCCAGCCCCGAGCCCCAGTTACTCCCAGGCCTAACCCTCCTCTGGTCCAGACATAATCATGATTCTTCTGCCCATGTTTCCTGTCACCCTTTAGGGGGGTGCCTGCTCATAGAATGTTAGGGACAAATTATGGACAAATTATTAATTATGTGTATCGGAGCACTTCACTGAAGAGTGAAAGGCATGGTGGTCTGTCCTTGCCCCTCGGGTTCTACAGTTTCTTGAACTTAAGGCACATCGTTCATCTTGTAATGATCCCAGAAGGACAAGGGATGAGGTCCGAGCTGCTGAGCCGCACAGAAGGTCAGGAGTGGTGAGTGGAGAACCGCAGTAGGACACGACAGGTGGCTGTATGTGAGTTATGTGTGGGGACTCTTTAGCAATCACATCATCTAGAAGATTCCCAAAGTCTCTGAAGATCTTTAGTCATTCCATGCATTTTTAGGTTCCACCTGAGGCAAATAATGACCGGCGTGACAGTCAGCCGACTCGCTTAATCGTGTTGCCTGCAGATGAGATATGACACGCATGGAATGATTGAGACACTTACGGTGCGGTTTCTGAGAATCACTAACATGAATAAATGACTGTGTACCTCTGTTCCTGGGTGGTTTTCCAGAAACGCGCTGAGACACCAGAACAAGGAGCAGAGCATCAGGCAGGAGCTGTTATTGGCGTCTTGTAACTTTAATAGTATTTAGCATACTGTGGCAAGATTGATGTCTACGTTTCTTCCAATAGACACATTCATAGCTGTGTATGTAGATTGTGAAATGTTTGATCTTCGGAAGAAGGTGCAACTCCAAAAAGATCAAAGGGTCCTTTCTCCTCAGAGCTTTATAGACGTGGCATCTATCAGGTAGACATTCCCACCATCAGGCATGCGTTGTGAGTCTTGATGTTTTCAGTATAAAGGCAGCGTGGGAGACGCCGTCAGAGGATCCGTCATGGGGTTTATGATGTCAGCTGGGAAAAAAGCACTCCTCAAGATCCAGGCAACCCGGGAAACCATTGGAAGGTGGGCAGGGACACCCCTGCACTATGGAGGGGTGTTTCTCTTGACTGTAGGCCTGTTTGTGGCTGATGGCTGCTCCACTGATCGAAGGAGACAGTTCTGTTCTAATTTAATCAACTATCCAAAAATTACTGCAATAATTAAAAACAAATGTTCTGTTAGTCGAGGACAGATATGTGATGTTTTAACTAAGCTTATAAGTAAGTCCAGGGAAAATCTCAGGTAGTCTCAAAAAGAAAATCTCAAAAGTCTCCATGTTTGTGCTCTCTAGTGGGAGCTGGGAGGGAGCAAAAATGTGGACTGACTGTGGGTCTACAAGGAATGGATTGGGAAACACGGCTCTAGATGTAGCTCGAAATTTATTTGATGTCTCTAATTTTTCCCTTTTTCTTTTACAGCTGCGGTTTTGTACGTCATACTGAACCGGTGCCGACTTTGAGCTTCTCTCTCCAGGCCCCCAGACCCCATCCTGCCTGGTACCAGCAGCGGCTGGGCCACTGCGATAAGGCCGAAGCTCACCGGCAACGAGAAGGCCTGTCCGCAGAAGTCCAGCATCCCCCTCTGTCATTATGCCACTGTGGCATTGTATACTTGACAGAAGCCATTTTGGTCTTACACCTATGTCGACTGGAGGTGAGGGAGAGGCTCCGCACAGCCGCTTGTGGGGTTTTTAATAGCTATGGGATATGGGTTGTACAGCTACACCATATGCGCTGGGTTTACAGTTTTACGATCTTCCTGATGGCTCTCCAGGCCAAGAGGGTCCAGCAAAAGTCAAAGCCAGTAAAACTACCGTGGCTTCAGCAAACATCTCCACACCCTTGGACCTGCATCAAACAACATAATTATTTCCCCTCATCTCAGCAACACGCCTCAGCCATGGCTAATAATTGGAAATCTGTGCGCAATGTGTGTTGCTTACGTAACGACCATCTTCCACGCCTGGTTTGATGGCCTGGTTTGAGTTTTCCTCGCTTAACTAATGTGCCATGTAACGGCAGAGATTCACGAACGGGAGTCTGATGAGGCGTGTATCTGTCGGATTTCTGCTTGTGATCCACAGGCCTGGTTAAAATAAAAAAGAAATCGTTCTGCGAATGTAAACCGAAGTACGATTCTCCTGCCACTTTAAGTCTCCGGGGTCATTGCTCAGTTACAGCATCTATGTTTAATCATCTGTAATTAACAGCTGATGACAAAACTAAGGCCATTAAGCAGGAGATACTCGAGTGCTGCCATTACATCTCTCACAAGTTAATTCCGGCGTTTTGTGGCCTGAAAGACTGATCTTGTGCAAGGTCTCGCTATTTATTTGTTTGCTTTAAGATACCTCTACAGTATTTCTGTAGCAATACACCAAAAACGTCAGCTATTCCCTTGGCTGATTAAATTCTAAACAAATGCTTGGCAAGTAGCCAGACACTTCTGATGCAAAAATAATTTTTCATTGGACTGTGCCACAAAACCGAAAGAATAAACATGTTGACTGATTTCTGTGCCGAAATACCCAGCAGAAGGCAACCAAACACAGGCCACATGTGAGCAGTTACCTAGTGAACGTCTGCACCCCAAAGACTGAGGATTCTCTCTGGAAACGTCGGCTGTGCCATCAGCCACGGTACTGTGCTGTGCCGTTTATTTTACCCTAATGTTCAATATGTGCCTTCTATCAAAACAAATTACTCTCGGTGTGGCACAAACACTGACCTCACAGGATAAGGACGAAGTCATAAACCTGGAAGATGTTTACCTGCTTACCATAGCTGCAGTTTGCTATCAAAAACATTTGTGACTGTGGCGGATTCAGAATTAACCTCTTTTCTCTCTAAGCGGTATGTTTTTCATGCACATTTAAACTAAAGGACCAAGCATGCAGGTTTCCACTACAGTTTGCTTTTTTAACATTGCCGATCCCGGTGGTGCCAGTTTCCATGACATCAGCCAGCCAAAGCCCCCCCATCAGCACAGACCGGGCGATGTGATGTCTCTGCCCATGTGGCGGGTGGAAGGTGAGGCTGTATCAGGCTAAATCTCACTCCTCCACCTATGCTCATGTAGGCAGGCAGGCGAACGCAGATTCAGCATCGGAGATTCAGTTTACTGCGGTAATCTGATGGTCTTTAATTAGTCTGCGCTAGTTATGCATCAGCATAATTTCAAAACTCTGAACACTTTAGTCGGAATAGTATGTTTCTGTTTTATGTCTAACAGGTTTCGGCTTTGTCATTTCTGGGCCCCCCTAGTGTAGTGACTGTTTGTGGACAAAAGGGGGCCCCCAAACCTTTGGGGGGGGGGGGGCTGTATCATACATTTTCTTAAAACAGAAATGTGACTACTTATTACATTATTATAATGCATTTTAACAATGAACCCTAACCAATAGACCCCGTTTATTTAAGTATTCGGTTTTCCGCAGTACATTTCCTGCACCATAGCGGAACCCCGCCAATAGCAAAACGAAGCGTACAGTATATGTGAATATCTTGTTCACACAGAGACTGTGCCTGCAGCAGCGCCGCGGCTCTTGGAAGAACAGCCTTTGTTTAAAAATAATCTCCGCGGTCCAGCCTGTTTAAGCCGCTGGCCGGCGGCCATGACGTAGCCTGCGTTTATCCGAATGATTAAGGAAGCTAAACACGGAAGCGCGCGGCGTTCCCAAGGAAACGGCGGCTGGATGCGCGAGGCGACGGGGGCAGAAAGCGCAGCGCCGCTGCAGTCAGCGCACACATTTGCATTTTCCTCTTCGGCTGCCCTTTGCAAAAGTCACAGACGCTGACTAAATATAAATGGAAGTACTTTACGTAACCATTATGCAATTAATAGACGTCTTTTTCTTCCCTGACAAAAACGTAAACCGTATTTGACCTGTTTGCAAGTCTGTAATACAACACGGTAATCCCACCAGTGAAGATATAGATTAAGAGTGAATTCCCTTTGCAAACAGCACCTAATATATTGACTAAAACCTTATAATCTCTAGTTCATTAACCCAACTCAAGAGAAATATACTCAGAGTGGATATATAATTTTATCTGGGGGCCAATGTATGGTTCATATTTGTATTTTCAAAATACAGTTTATTGACAGAAGTGTGTGAGCACGATGTTCTTCTCTGATGTCTCTCCTTCACTTTTGCCCCATATAGATGAGTCTTCTCCCTGCAAGACTGGGGGAGGACGTGTCTCTGCACCCCCACTATGTTTGGTGTAGCCATTTTCACAGAGAATACAATAAAGTTCAGCCAGGTCACTTATATTATTAAACTGCAATACGTTTTCTCAGGCTACGTTTTCATCTTGTCCCACTTACCCTGAACATGCTTCTGGTGTCCATTAATGGTGGGGGGGGGTGGGGGGGGCAGGTGACTGATCGGGGTCTGACAGCACCCACCCCACCCCCATGACCCAGGCGTGGAGGAGGTGGTGCAAAAATGAACGACTCTCATCCAGAGCCTCTGGAAGATACACCGACGGAACGGATTGTGTTGACATTTTGAAATCGCATAATTTGGCTTAATAAATTATTCCATAGGCTATAAGTACTCGATGTGCCTCATAAGTGTGTGGGGCATCGGGAGAGGAAAATAAATGTCCGCCTGAATTAAGCAGTACGGCTACTTTACATTTTCAAATACTTTCAGGTCGTCTATAATTGTTTCCCTGGCAAATATGAAACTATATCCGCATATGCGCTGTAATAATATACAAATGTTAAAATCCTGCACCTCCTGCTCCTTCGCAGCTGTGGACAGTATTTCGTGAACAACGAGAGATAAGGCGCTCACCAGGCAGGGCAAGAGCAGTGACTACAGGCAACGAGAGACTCCAGCTATATGTTACCTTTATATCACGACTCAAACCAGATGCAGCCTTTGCGACGCAAAATCCTGCCCCCTCCCCCCCGAGTCTGTGATAATCCGACATATTGCGTATAGTAAAAGGTAGGCCTAACATCAAACACCCAGCTTAGTTTGTATTTTTAGACACACCTTTCAAAAAACACCAGGGAAGTTTACCATGAAATGAACAGCGCAAAAGTAAACTGAATTTTGCACACCTGTTTATCTTTCTCACTGTTTTGAGTTGTTTCACCTGGAGATATAGGCTACTACACCTTGTTCGTTTTAAATGTTATTTAATCCACTTTTGTGTATAAACTGTTTCAGTCCTTCCGCTCCGCTAGATCCAAACGTGCAGCGCCATCGTTTGGCAAAAATCAAACCATCAATGCCAGAAAATCCTGCCAGCTTTAATGTCTAATAATTATGGTTTTGGAGGACAAGCTTTGTATTGCGATAGGCTGCCTGTGCGAGTGATTTGCGTGTAACTACCACAGGATTGAGAGGAAGCCGGACATGGGGAGTGGAGGTACTATTGTTAAATGTGGAAGTGGAAAAAGCGGAGACGCAAACTATTACACGCGGCAAGATTAAACCTGCTGAATAATGTGTCTCTATAGCGCATTTGGAAAACGTCGTGCTAGGGAGATGTCTGTAGATGGCAGCGGTGAGACACGCTGAGCCCGACAGACCCAGGTCGCAATTCAGTCTGTTGTAGTGTAAGTCAACAGCGCATAAGGGAGATGAAAACTCTGCCTTTTTTCCATATTGGCACCGCAGACTGCTGTTAAGTGTTCGGGTGAGATAACAACTGTGTGCAGGTAGTTTAATAGAGGTTTACTCTCAGATGCGGACCTGGGGTTCCTTGGGGAGGGGACGTGGTCCCGGGATCCGTGAATTAACCCGATCAGTCACAGCACTCTCAGTCAAGGCGCAAAATGACCCGCTTCGAGGTGAATAAAAACACCGCACGCACTGACTCGGGTTGCACTAAACGCCACATGAAATATTCATGGGAATATTAGGGAGGATCATTTTAGTGCAGTGCGACTCGATCAGAATGGGTAATTTTGCCCTGCATGGTAGAGGGGACCGGGTCTGCGGCAGGATAGGACCCATTCGGCGGTGGTTTCTGTCCTTGATTGATGTAATTCAGTTATTGCTTGATTTCTCCCCTTCAATTGCGCGTCTGAGGTAGACGCACCATCACCGCAGTTCCGACTCTGATGCTGGGATTCTCCAGTAGATTTCTTACACGTTTTTATAGTGCTTATTGATAAAGAACTACTTTCACGGCTTTCAGTGACCACTGACATTTGTCGGGGGGGGGCTTGACTTAACCGGCCCTTGACTTCATGTTTAAAGCCTACATTTCTATGTGCCCGTTTATTTGAACGCCGCTGTTCTGTCACCAGGGGGCGCAGTTGCACTCCTCGGGGCTCATTGTCTTCATTTCAGTACGGCTAATCCCGGGTCCCCAGCACGACGTCTGTCCCGGCGATAGCGACAACGCGCCCGCCGCCCACACGAACGGTTCCTACCCGATTGGATGAGGGCTTAGCCGCAGTATAATTCAGCGCGGTCTCAGTGGCTGCCTTCGGGGGTTTTAAAAGATTTTCATGATAAAAGAATATAAATGATGATGACGATGATGATAATAATGATAAAAACAGATAGGACACGGAATCCGGCTCTGCGGGAATGCGACGCGGCTTTGGGGGACGCTGTCATTTCCGCGGCATCCCGGTACTCGCCTGAGGTACATATGCCACGGCAGACAGCGCACGTGGCCACTGTCTTCATCCAGGTATAATCAAACCATCTGGACACGTGTACATGCGCAGCTTTCTGTTGTTATGCTTTCAGTTGTCCTCCAGCAGCTCATTTGCGGCACAATAAATGACTTTAGACATTTTAATTGCAGCTGAGAGCTTTTTAAAATAGAACTTTTCCATAGATGTAACACACTGCTGTCACATGTCATGGCTTGGTGGTGAGTGGAATTAGGCTACACATTTCTCAACGTCATTGTCGTGAACTGTGTCAAGTGTACTGACCCTGTTTGCCGAGCGGCCTTACCGCTGTGGACGCCTGCTGTATGCGGTATGAATAGGGGGAGGCCAGAAGCTACTACTGAACACACCCTCTAGGGGGAGTCGTGGAGCGTAGCCTGGGTCTTTGGGTTTTGGGGGCTAGGGTGGTGAATGGGCGCACGGGAAATGGGTCGATGCTGCCCATTCCGGCCCCCACGGCCTCGCCAGTGCTGCCCGAGCTAATTGGCCGGCGCCGGCCGCAATTAATAGGATCTATTGGTGCCTCTGCAGGGGTTTTTAATGACTGTTAGACAGAAAGAGGCTGCAGCGGCGGCCTAATTGAATGAAGACGGTTAATAATGTGTCTGCACTCCTACCCAGTGTTTAGAAAGCCGGAATTAAAGAGCCCCCCCCCCTTTTCCGATCACAGTTTACATCCCCCGGCACTAAAAATGAGGGCAGTGCTTGCTTCATTATCGCCGTTTATCCGGCACCTCTCCCAAAACCACTCCCCCCCCTACCCCAACACTCACATTAAAGTACTGCCTTTCTGCGAGGCCCCACAGCCTCCCCCCAGCTTGTGCATGGCATATCCGTGTCCCTGGCCGCCATGGTAACCTCTCGTGCAAGTCTCGTTGAGGAGAGATGCTGCAGAGGCAATATTATGACTGATACCAAATGTGCTTGGGGCTTAATATCAATTGTGTGTGTCTGTTAGGGCGGGGCTTCTGCATTCCAAGGGGCGGGGCCTGTTAAACAATGCTGGGTATCGAAATCGCCCCAGAAAAGTGCACGTTTGCAATGGTACTCATTGTAGTAAGATCTGTCTCAGCCAGCTTTATGATTACTTCGCGTTATTGGGGTAAAACCGAGGATGAGATGTCAGGTCCGTTTCTCGCTGTTACTTATGCTTCCTGCCCACAGCTACTGGGCATCCCCTGGACCCTCACACATCGAGTTTATTTAACCATCCTGTTTACCCAGGTTGGCTTGTTAGAAATGAGGTTCTGTCAGTGATGGGCTGGAGAGAGGTTATAACAGCGGCTGGGCAATAGCGGACAAAATGGGGACATCAGACCCACTACCGGGGACAGTAGATTCAGGTGAGTACTGGATGTAGGCGGTTTTAGCCTGTGTCCTTCCGGCTGGCCATCCTAAGATCATGGGAACTACCTTGTTTTGGTCACTTGCCTGTTGGGTGCTGATCTGCAATGCCCAGCCAGCAGAGGGCAGACTCCTCTCCTCTAAAGAGCAGGGGACAGATTGTATATAAATCCCCCCCATCCCAGATGCACTGACCTTATTACTCCGCTCCTCTGCAGACTTTGACAGCGTCCGAATCATGCCGTAATCAGATCCCGCTAATTTATCTGCTGCAGATGGCCGGTGGCCAGGCCGTGCCCTGGAGCAACGAGGCAATTTTACAACCAATTTGTATTTTACGTTCCTCTCCAAAACAAATAAGATGGCACACATCTGCTGCGGGGTTTGGCCTGGTCCAGGGGGTGGGGTTGTTTTTTGAGGGGGGTGCGAGGGCCCAGGGCCAGCCAGAGGCCCTTGGTACAGAACAGAGGTCAGCTGCCAATTTCGGAGCTGATTCTCTGCCACCCTAAACTGCACATTGACACGTTAAGGAAACATGTGAGCATCGGTAGGGGGTGCTGATTTGCTTACAAGCCATTAATGCAATTTGTGCTACTTTGCAAATGCCCGTTAACTGTAACCTTCCTGGCGAACGGACGGATCTGATTTGTGCTTTATCTGTTTATCTGCGGGGTGGATCTAATCAGAATGAATGCCTCCCTGGAGCCCCATCTCGGTGCTCAGGGTCAGTGCCGGGCGGCGGCCGGCGCCATCGACTGCTCTTCATGAATAATTCATGCCTTTAACGACACTGAGCATGCATATCTGATCCGACGCACTTTATAGCTTCTGACACATCAGTAAACCTCTCCGGGTCTTTGAGGGCTGCCTTCCTGCCTGATGCTGGCGGAGATAATGGTGCAGAATTGCGGATGAAAAGCGAGAGGACGTTTCAAGTGGCCCGTCGGCGGGGATGCATGCCATTTTGGCTGTCGAACCCCCCCACGAGAAGATGGTCCCGAGCGCCTGAGGAGGTTCGGACCGCTTCGTGGTAGCACCTCTGGGGCTCCACTCAAAAAATCATTTTGGAACCCGCCTAGTGTAGTGACTGTTTGTGGCCAGTAGGGAGCCGCCAAACCTCAGCATGGTGGTGGTGAGCAGCGCCACTGTGTGAGGGAGGTGCCTGGAGGCAGCATGGCTGTGCTTCTGGGGAAATGCCTGGCCTGTCTTTACTCTTCTTCTCACGTTCACCCTTTTCATGCTTTCCCTGGTTTTTATATTCATTCCAGGCCTGGTGTCCCTTGTGAGCAGAGGGACTACTGTTCACTTATCTCTCTTTTCCTGCTTCTAAAGCTGTAACTCACGGGTCGAGCTTTTCCTTGCTATCTCCATACCCCTCACCTCCTTCTTTTCTGTCTTGCTCACCCCCCCCACCACACTATCACCCCATTGTCCCATGGAATTCTTGGAAACACAGAAGAGAGTGAGGGATTACTGTCCCTCACGGTTAAGTGTTGAGTACACAACGAGTACCTTCCCAAGTACAGAGTACATGAGTACTGAGTACTGTCTGATGATCTATGTTGTCACTCCTCTGGCAGTTCCTTCGTGTGTGTGTGTATGTGTGTGTGTGCGAGAGAGAGAGAGTTTGTGTCTGTGCACTCTTCCTTGTGGAATTAACAAATATATGGTCTAGAAGCTGGTAAGGTCTGTTTTTGAAGGTTCCTGTCAAATTTGCTGTCATGCCTTTTGATTTTTGTTCTTACCCAGGATTAGGGTTGCATGTCTTTAACACCAACTGCCATAAGCTTACCTTGCTGACTCCCTGCTGGGCCAGTCAGCTTCTTTAAACTCAAGTCACATGGTGCTCTGTGGGAGGGGCTTGTGCAGCAGTTGAAAGAGAGACCCCAACACCATGGAGATACCCTCAGCTAGCATCCATCAGGACATGGTTGCCCAGGAGACATGCTTTTGCTTTTGTCACGTTTGTATAAATCATTCATTTTTAACACTGAATAATCAGTGCTTCCTCACCTAGATATGGTGTTTTACCTCAAAACATTTGCAGTGTGAAAAGACTTGTTGGTGTGTGGCCATCGAACCGGCTGTGAGTTATGAGGGTCTGTGCTATCAGGTCGCCTACAGGGATGAGCCAGGGGCCAAGCTGTGGAGAGGGTGGGATGGTGCTGCGGAGGGGGGTCATTTATAAGGGAAGGAACAGTAAACACGCTAATGAGGCCATCCTGAGTGGGCCGAGGTACTGAAACCCATGGCGTGTGAGATTATCGCAACCTGCCAATTAAATACATCCATTGGCCACATTATCGGATCCTGTTGGGTTGAAGTGGGCGGGAGTGATGCCCAACAGCAACCCCCCCCCCCCATGGGGCCCTTGTACCTCCTCCTGTTAGACGTGTGGGCCAGTTCTATCAAGGTCTGCAATGTTTTTGAGGCACAATCGGGATGAGGTTTCCAGAAGGTGAACCGGCCCTTTAAGAGGTATACCGTGTTTCACTCTGTGCTGAATCAGCTCATTGGTGTGTGTTTGTGATTTTTGTCATGTGCCAGTCACCTGTCGATCTGTCACTAATTCTTAATTATTAGAACACCAGCACAGACTCAGCACATCACAGAGTTAAATACTGCAGATGTGATCTGACCAAATGCTGAAGCACATTTTGCAGCTAGAGACTTGGGTCCTTTGGAGATTGCTGGCCAGGGTGTGCTCTGGGATTACACAACAAATCTCCCACCCTCATCCTGCTTAGTCCTGGTAAAAATACTCCAATTAGCAATGACTTCATTTCCTGAGTCTGCAGAGTCATTACCAGTGATCATAGACAAAAAGCATTAATCCGCAGGCTTCCCGAAAGTTGTCGGGTGGCTAGCTGAGCGTTAAATGAGCATGTTAAATGAGTGCAGGTATGAGGAGAGAGGCATACTCTGCATTGCCCCCCTCCGGCAGCCGTGTCCCACACGACCCCCCCCCATCCTTTGTAGTAAGGTGGTGGTTGGAAGCCTTTGTGAGCATCTGAGTTCTGTTTGGGGCCCATCATGTGTGCCTCGGATACCAGACCCCTCTCTGCAGTGTCAGCACACAAAATCTATCACAGAAATACACTGTCGTGCTGCGATCTTGTTTTCTGGAATGTACTGTGCAAAGGAATGCGAAAAAAGCGAAGGGAGAATTAACCCCACAACAATGTGGAGAACAACAGGGGGGAGTACAGATTACAAGCAGGACTTGCAAAACAGAGATGTCTTGAATGTTTTCTTCGTTCCGATTGACAGGAAGTGATGTCATCACCTGCCTTGATGAGTCGAGACTATGTGGGCGGCCTCTGGGACGGGAGCAGCATCTTCCTTCTTGACAAATTGGTCTCTCTCGCGCTCTCTGCCTCCCCCAGCCCACCAGCCTGTTCATTTCAGTTCTTCGAGTTGCTCCAGGCCACGTTGGTTCCTCCGAGTTACTCCCCTGTTCTGTGGGTCACCTGTTAATCACCATGGAGCTGATGGCTGTTCCTGACAGGAGGAACTGTAAACAAGACCTGAGCTTCTGCCCTGGAAACCTCTATGATCTCAGGAAACTTCATCAGAATAGAAAGTTTAAATGTATACTTCCCCAGCGTGACCCTGTGCCTCATAATGGTTATGGAAGATAGATGAGTCCCTGGAAATGGGGTAAACAAATTAACACCTTAGACAAAGGCTGTTGATTAGCCGACATCTTCACACTTCCTTCTCATTCGTGATCTGAGGTCTGCGATTCCTTCTCTTAGATTGGTTAGTGATTTTTTTTTATTAGACCAGAGTGTAATAAAAAATTTATACGACAAGAATGATCATTTTGTCTATTCCACTCTCTAATTAGACCAGTGGATGAGTGAGATGAATTTCTTGAACTCACCCTAGACCGTCAAAATATCTAAATTCAAGATTTAAGAGCTTATTGTAATTTGCGTAGTAAACAGTCAGTCACACTATATAATGAATATCTTAACGTGCTGAAAACAAAGTACAATTAAATAGTAAGTCAATAATACAAAAAATATGAGTACAATTATGTCAATAAATATGTGGACACAGTAGAATGAAAACATATTTTCCTGTTTTTCAGGATGTTTTTGAGGAGATTCGTGAAATCTGTGTTGGCTGACACTCACAGGTCAGCCAGGTGTGGTGCCCGGTTTGTGTGGTAAATCCCTGGCCTTCCGCAGGTGTGGTCCAGTAGTCGCCGAGAGGGACACTTTTCTTATTTGATAAGTTTGTCTAAATCTGTGGACTGGAACTCCTTAATTTCTGACTCATTTTGAATAATTTGTTATTATATCATGTTGTGCTCTGTGATTAATTTTCCAGGTGCAAGTGAAAGGAAAGGAATTACAGTGTGGCGGTATCATCCTCAGGTAGCAGGGAGCGTGATGTGGCAGTCTGTCTATCGGTATGACTGTCTGTACGTCTGTCTGTTTATGTTTTTGTCTGTCTGTCTCCCTGAATGTCTGTCTGTCTCCCTGACTGTCTGTCTGTGTGTGTTCTTGTCTATCTGTCTGTCTCCCTGCCTATCTACCTGTCT
>JAODLD010000004.1:180846-193246 GCA_026781065.1 Mormyrops boulengeri | reverse complement strand
TGTGTGTCCATGTCTGTCTCCCTGCCTATCTACCTGTCTCCCTGACTGTCTGTCTGTCTCCCTGACTGTCTGTCTGTCTATAACAACCACATGTCTGCAGATCCACCTTGTGGAGATTTGGGGTCATGCGGTGGACCCCCAGCAGGACCCAGCAAGGTGAGGCCAAGTATACTATACCCATGGCATGGCTCCCTTTGGAGCAGAAAATAAACTTTATCTGCCATTGCTACAAGTGCATTGCCATTCTTCATTTCCTATGTCCCATCTTGCTGTCCTGTAAGACACACAAATACATGTAAGAGTAAAGCCTGGGATCAGAGCACAGGTTCAGCCATTTGTCGGGGGGGGTTCAGGACTTTGCTCAAGAGCCCAACAGTGATAGGACTGTTCTGTCATATTCTTGTTTTTGTCCTTTACTTAGGTTTTAGTTTCCTTTAATATATGTAAATAATCTGTACTTATCTAGCTTGTGTAATATACTACATGCCAATCATGTGTGCATGCTCCAAGGCAAACTCCTTGTCTGTGTAACATACTTGGCGAAATAAAGTGATTCTGTCAAGCGTGGGATTCAGACTGGCGACCTTCTGATTACAGGCGTAGAAGCCTAACCCACTCAGTCACACATTACATCAAGTTACTGAATTAAAAATGTTAACGGGAGTGATTTTGGGAGGAAACTCCAGCCGAGAAGCGTTGATCTGAGGTTAGGGATTGTAATTGTCTTTTCAGCCTCCTCTGTGTGTTTGGTTCTTGTCCACCAGGGGGCCACTGTGCATTAAGTCACGGGAATATAAAGAGACGGCTCCCCCTGGTCCTCGTCCATGCACAACATGCTCCTGTTGATAGAGTTATTGGCCTCCATCAAACCCGAGGTCATGGAGGTGAAAGTTCAGCACCCCTGCTTTCCCTCAACTCTCTTCCGGACATTTCTATGGCAAGACGACTCGCTGACCGCACGTGTGGTTAGCCAAAGCTTGCCTTCGCCGCTCAACCCAATATGTGACAGGCTGTGCCTTTCAAATTGGTTTAATACGTCGCCATCATGCGCTAAGAAAATCTATATTACACTAGTCGTTGATTTGTGTCCTTAATAGGCCGTAATGTTACAGAGCCCACAATGAAGCACGGCTTTCCGATGGAATTTTCCACATGCGTTAGCCTGATGGAGCTACACTAACAAACGGCATTTGTTGATGCCACCTAAAAATCGATGGGAGGAGATCAGTGGCCCGTACTGGATCGATCCTGTGTGGACGGACATCAGAGATTGGCAGGTCATTTACATGACTTACAGCCATGTTGTGGCTCTGTTTAAAAGGAGAGCTGCACTGGGGGAAGTATTGCTTTCTATTATTTAGGCAGGAGGTGCAATTGATCATTTTATTCTTTTCTTAATCCCCCTCGAATTTATGTATTAAATGTCCTTTTGAAATCCCATGAATTCATGCAAGTGTGAGTAAGAGCATTCTGTAATGAATGTCCTAGCCTGGTTTTCTTGTTAAATCTCGAATGAAAGGCACGTTTTGAATGTTTATTAAAGAAGCGAAAGACTCAGACGTCTGAAGGGTTTCTCCTGCATCTTCTTCCCTCGCTTGAAAAGAGCATCGTTTCTATGGTGACCGGACTGAGGGTTGTCATGGTAACGGTAGGCCAAACCGGCTGGTTCTCTAGAGTGAGGTATCGCGGCCGTAGCCAGAGTCTTGAACTGTTGCCCTTTTCACAGTAGCTTTCAATTACGGCGCAGACGGAGGGGGCAAACAGCTTGGAGACGGGGCCAGACGAAACAAGGGCTGCCTGATTGTGTTTGTGATGCTGGTGCTACCTAAATTGTCACATATACAGCTCCCCCGTCTGACAACCGGCGCTAACTGGCGCTAGCTAGGAGTAAGGCAGGGGAATGCTTACACAGCAAAACTACTTCATTTCAAGTTTTACCTTAAGACTTTTAATTTGTTTTTTGAACCACTTTTCTCAGTCACCTGTCACGTGTCTTTGGGTTTCCATGACGACATGAACAGTGGTGTAAACAGTGTCACTTCCTGTCTTTATATAAGGTAAGGGCATCGGAAAAGCAGGGGCAAAGTCCAGTCAGTCGGCTTGTATCCCTGGAAATTGGCTCCGCATTCATTCAGCCCATGCTCCAGGAGTTCCCTGCCTATGGAAAATCATGGCTCTTTGATGGGGAGCGACAGGGAGACCCTACAGCTTAAGACCACCTGTCCTCCCACCTTATTTTTGCGTGACTGTTGGATCTGACAAAGGCCGACGGGCACAGGAAGTGTGCCGGTCTAATCTGTGCTGTTGTGAATGAACTTATAACCGGACTTGACACGTTTGCTGGGTCAGTGTGATTGAGGAGGAGGTTTGGGATTTTATTTAGTGCTCTTAAGCTTGGTAGTGGCAGTTCGGTCTGACTGAAACACCTTCCTGAAGGGCGTCGGGATTTAAGCGACAATTAGGATGTACCACCGCCCCCTGCATTCCCACTACCAGTCTATTAACGGGCGATTAGCGTCAGTGCAGCGCCAGCGTGTCGTTAATACAGCGCTAACACAATGCACTCTCATTATTTCCATTTTATATTATCCGGTTGCCTAGACACCCTTCTGAGGCTCTCGGCAGGATGGCGTCTGGTCACTGTCTCGGAAGATCCACACATGAGTGTGCCCCCCCCATCGATCTACACGAATAAATGTCCGTTGGAGACGTTCACCATCTTGCAGGGCCAAGAACGCAGCCCGGAAAGTTCCGCGTACGGTGCCATGTTCATCGTGGCGGCATACGTTTGAATGTAATAGCTTAGTGCTGCTGTGATGACCTGGAAAGCTCCAGTACAACTCGCTGGTTACGTAACATGGGAAATGGGGGAAACGGGGGGTCTTTCCAAACTCTCTCCGCCTCCTCTCAGTGCTTATATTGTCCGTAATACTTGAGTTGCTTTGGGATATATTTTCTGATTTGTTTTTGTTGGAGCAGATGGAATGAAAGGGCCCAGCGGTAATGTGAGGCAGGACACCGCGGAGCAATGTCTGGGTAGCAAACGTGGGAGTCGGAGGCTGTCGTGTTTTTGGCAGCTGCTTGTGTGTGATTGGTGTTGTGGCATCATCCATCACCACGCCCCCTCCTCTGATAGGTGGCTGTCCATCACCTGCTCCTGTGGGTGTCCAGCCATCCAGAAGGAAAGGAGATCGGCTATGTGAGCCACCAGCGGGAGCATGAGCTGCTTTTCCGAGTCCACTAGCTACTGACAGCCCACGTGGGGTACCCGTTTGAGGAGGCCCAAATCCAGCTATTAGGGAACCATTCAGACCAATAGAAGCATTTCCTGTGAGCGGTCCAATGTCACGTGGCGGCTTCCTGCCCGGCGGAGTTCGTCTTCGCAACATGCTAAATGCTGACGACGCTAAACTTGCTAATTGCTTACGTTTGCTAAGCCTTTTCAAAGGAATGTTTGACTTTGGCTCACTTTCTGGCTACATGCTAATTCAGCCCCTGCAACATCTCTGCTGCGTCAGTACAACGACGCTACATAGCAAAGCGGCATAATACAGCCTGTGGATCATCGTTACATCAAAGTAGTTGTAAATCTCTTTGGGGAAAGCGGTGAAACGATATTCTGCCACTCGAGTCGTCACGGGGCCCCTGTGGAATGTGGACGATCCTAGGTTCCCTGTAAGAGCTGTCACAGCTTATTCTCTCGCTTAATTGATGGCACTCGGTTAGCGAAAGGGTCGATGATTGGCCACCTTGATTACCTCCACGTAATTAGTGGAACTGGATGGTGCCCCGGGGGCTTTAGTGTCCAGCATTATCTCGCTCTGAAGACTGGGGGGGGGCGGGGGCGCTCTGAAGGCTCAGAATCAGAGCAATAATCCTAATTAAGGCTCTTGTGAGGGCTCTCTCTGCAGGCTTTCGCTTCTCCTCACGGGCCGCTTCGTGTCACCCTCCGTCCTCATTAACGTCATCGGTGCTGTTATCATCAACTCGGCCCGCCGTTTGCGCTGTTCCTCATCTCTGCTAATGACTGACCTCTAACCACGTTGAAGAGAGCAAGTGAACGGAGAGACCATGAGGCCACCTCCCTTTAGAGACCGTTAGTGTGGAGAAGCTCACCAGTAAGTGCTAATTAGCGCCGAGAAAGCCCTGCACTGATCCACAGCCCCCTTCCCTCATGCCTCCAGTTGAGTTCTCTCTGGTGCTTCCTTAACTTCTCCTGATGTTCCGAAGAGCTGCTGAGGAGTAGGGTGCCTGTCCCCAGGACCCTCCACCCTCCTCCAGTGGTTCCATCCGTTGTAAATCAGGCCGGTTAAACCCGCACATCCCTTTGTTTACCGACTGCTGTATCCGCTCCTGTCTGTGAGTGTAACCATGAGGATTAGTCTACTAAGCTAAGACTTTCCTTCTAAAGGGAACAAATTAAACCCTCGCCTCTGCTCCATTACAGGGCAAACGCACGCTGCGGGTCACGTAGAGAGGCCAGTTCATCTTGTTCAAGTGCTTGTCTTTGGACCGAGGGAGGTAAGCGGAACAGCTGGAAGAAACCCGTCAAAACACAACGTCCCCTTACACACAGGACAGGGAAGGGGTTCAAAACGCCAGAACTGTGAAGCAACCACAGAGACACTGTAGCACCTCAGCACCCCCCCGTATACCCCTCTCATCCTCAGCTGGCTGGTACGTAGGGTCAGTATTACAACCGTTAGCTAGTTACAGAGACACAGCTATGTGCAGGGACACAATTACCCAACTCCAACAAGCTGCCGTCTCTGAAGAGGGCTGGTAGGTTTATGGTGGTTCCAGGGCCAAGCTGTCCTGCGTTGACTTCCTAGTCCCACCATGGCCAAGATGCTTCAACAGCATAATTTCCCTTGGATTTCAGCTGAGTTCGAGAATTTGCTTATTGAAATGTAACGAGCATGCAAACCTCGATATGAACATAACGATCAATGTGTGGATTTCCGCAGGGCCAGATGGAATAAACGCTAAATTAATTTATACATTCAGATGAAATGGTTGTTTTTGCTCGTAGGTGTTTTTCATGGAACAATTTTCTTTTCCCGTTTTTCATTATTTGTATATTTTCTCCCCATGCTATTGGGTTGTCTGGAGTGCAGATGGACAGCACACAGCACTGTGGACTCTGCATTCAGTGAGGCTCTCCCATCTGATATTAGTGAGTGCAAGGAGAGAGATGTGGACAAAACCAGCCGGGCCTGGTGAGGACAAAGAGAACGCCGGCTGGTTTCTGTGGGAGGAAGACCCTGCATTGAACACGATTGACGTCAAAACTGTCTCATGGGTAGAGGTGTAACCATCAGTGGTATTCACCACCACTCAAACCAGGCATTTTTGTGGGGGCCCCAAGGTTTGCGTCCCCTGATGGCCACTAACGGTCACTACGCTAAACATTAAATAATCATGTTCCTTATTTAGGAGATGCTGAAGCGACATGTTCTGCTAACCAGCTAGCTAGCTAGCATCTTTCAATGCTACTCCCTAGCTATTTATTTAGCCAGAAACTCAGGTTGCAAATGGTCAGTGTGGCGAGACGGGGGGGGCTGATTCAATTTCCATATTGACTCTCTCCTGGAAAAAATCAAAAGTTAGGAATATGGACGTTATCTCGCCAGACATGTGTGAGGCGAAACACAGAAGGTAAGAGAATAGTTTTCGATTTGCGAATGCATGGTGATAGACCTGCCGTGTGCACTGTGCGTGAGGTGAAAAGTCGTACAGCGACAGAAAGGTGTGCTTGTGTGTCAGGTTAGAATATGTGCATGGCAGGTGTGGATTCAGTTGCAGGGAGTGTTGCTGCATGGTTGTAGTTGTGTTTGTGGTCTTACTGTGATATTACACTTGCAAAACCATAGCCTAGTTGATTAGCTAGGTTTGCAATCTTAAAATCATCCCCTGCCCCTCCCCTGGGATTGGGATGGGATGGGAATTTTCCTTTGGGATAGGGACGTGTCACCCTCTAACATAAACCCCCACCTGAGTCATCTCAAGAACTAATCAGTTTCATTACTTCTGATGAAAGCTGCTTTTGTCTTGCATGACTGACGAGCATCCTAAATGAAGCATTGGCGGAACCTGGTCTGAAATCTGTTCTTCCCGTTTCAGGTGCAGAGTTACTGAGGGCTCCCCCTGGCTGTCAGTATTTGTTACTGCGCTGGCATCCCAGGTTCTCTCGGCTTATCGCCACACCGCTAGTGTGTGCGGGTGCCTTTCCCTCTGCTACTGACTCTCTGCTGCAGGTAAATATGCGCATCACAGCTATTGTGGGGCAAATCATGTAAGGTTCAGAGCTGTGGATCTTAGACAGGGCTACACTGGTAGTCAGGGTATGGTTCCTGGCCTGTAGCAGCAGGCTGTCAGGGTAAATGGGGTCCCATTCCGTCATCTGTATGGGTAGCAGGCAAACATGGCGGTAGGGGTGCTGCTTCTCAACCCCGCTCTACCTGCCTGCGGCATTGTCTTGCTAACTCCTCTCAGTGTTTCATAATTAACAATGCTGGTGAGTGGACAAGCCGGCAGGAAGGAGCAGAGCCAGACTGGGGGGGACAGTCGGAGCGGGCCGGGAGCCATAATTGGGGAGGGTGGCAGTCAACGGTGCGGCTGGGAGAAGTTTCTGGGCTGCAGCTCGTTAAGAACAAGACTGAGAGGTTTGCTGCCGATTGCCTTTCAAGAGTAGAACTTGCCGGGAGCAGATGGGGCACCCTGGCGCCCCCTGCGGGTCGTACCAAATGCCTCAGTTCCCTTTTCCTCTCATTTCGGAAAGTACCACACCTCTGGCGGGAATGAGATCCTCAGCATCACACCTTGGGCAGCTCGCCATGATGTTGGCTCATTTTTCCGGACAGTTCTTGATGGAGTCCCCTGTAGCTGCAGTAGTCACCACTCAAACCATGCATTTGTGTTGGGCCCTCGGGATTCGGGGTCCCCCTGTTAGTCACAAACAGTCACTACACTGAATATTAAATAAATTTGTTCCATATTTACGAGATGCTAGATGCTATCTTCTGACTCAACTCACAAGCCTCTGATTTCATTTTTGAACTATCTCTGGGGGGGAGGCAAAGTGACTTTTTGGGGCCCCAGAAACAATAAGTCCACCCCCGAGTAGCTGGTCTTGGTCCTGTGCTCAGTGGGGCACGGTGGATGCTGACTGGAGTGTCGGAAATTGGATTTGACAGATGCGTACGATGCATGGGGGGGCAAATTAATTCTTTGATTTAGCACGCCGCTCTAGGCCTCATTAATTCCCGTGGACAGGAGGAGGGGGTTGAACAGCTTCACACTGGCCCCACTTCGAGCATCACGCTTTCTCTGCCACTACAAGCCAACCCCCCTCCCCCCCTCCACGTAAGGTACAGCCCCGCCATCCCCCCTAGGGTCCACACAGTTAACCCCAGACATCCACCCTACTCAATGAATGTGCATGATTTCCACGTGCATGGATCGACAGCATCCGATTGGCTGAGGTCTCTGTGGATGATGAGAATATTCTGATTCTGATTCGGTCTGAATGTTAATTACTCCTGCTTGACCAGAGGTTTAGAGGTAGAGAGAGAGAAAATCAGAGGGTGGGTGGGGGTGTGGATATGCGGCACATTGTTGCCAGTGTGTAGCATGGCGGGGTGGGGATCAGTGCACATGTCTAGAAGGTCACGGGGTTCAATCCCATAGCTGACAGAGTAATCATGTCACCCTAGGCCCTGGAGCGAGGCCCCTAACCCCAGCTGCTCCTGGATCACCGGCTGACCCTACTCTCTGACCCCAAGCTTTTATCACTTGTATGTTGGATGGAGCAAAAGCATCTGACAAATAAATGTGATGTACCATATTTCCGGACATAGTGGCCGGGCCTTTATTTACCTAAACCATGAAAGGATAGGCCTTTATATGAGGCAGGCCTGTATTAGAGGCAAGCCTTTATTTACCTAAACCGCAGGAAGAACAGGTCTTTATTTGAGGCAGGCTTGTATTAGAGACAGGCTTTTATTTACCAAAGCCTTGAAGAGACAGGCCTTTATCTGAGTCAGCCTTGTATTACAAGCAGGTCTTAAGATGCAGAAGGAACAAGCCTTTATTTGAGGCAGGCTTATATTAGAGGCAGACTTTATTTCTAATTCTCTCTCTTACTGCATTACGCTGTTAGTACAAATTCTATATTTGAATGAATCAAATGCTACCATTGTGTCAGTTTAAACTCTGTAAAACATACTGGCTACATTTATTGGAAATATGCTCTTGAACTGTGTAATGGTACATTACAGTATTGCAAGGCCATCAGAATTTTAACAGCTGGCTAACAGTAGCAGTAATTGATTTCTAAAGTGTAGTTTTAAAAGTTAACTTTTCATAAATTTAACTTGAGTGTGGTATGACCAGTCATGTACTGGAGTTTGCTGGAAATACGCCCAGGTGTCACGGTATAAAAACTACACATTTTATGAGATAATCCAGGTATTAACATTAACAGACGTCTCTTTTTACAGCACAGTCAAATGTGTGATAACTATCAGTAGCTGCAAGCAAAATCTGATCTGAGAAACTAGGATATTACATAAACAAGCAATATCACAGCTCGCCCTGCCTTACAGTACCCAACCTCTGACTTATATTCCATGAAATACATGTGAATAGACCTTCATTTAAAACAATAAAACAAATGCTGAATGTTAGTCGTTTTTAAGATACAGTACAGTCAAAAGTTTTTGCACACCACAGGATTTTACCACTTTCATAAACTGCAGATGGTTTATTCTTGTTAAGCATTGGAAAGTTGAGTGAACAACTATAAATTAAACTATAAGTTAAATAAAACAAGTTTCCTTTATAACATGGAAAGGGTATGTATAACAGTGCATGTCTGACATCCTATTACCTGGTTGTATGGTGATGGCATAGTCAAATTCTAGGCTGTCCTTTAACTTTAAATGCACTTAACGGTTTCATCCCATGAAACTGAGCAGTATTTAACTTCCAGTGTACAAAGAATGCCTCGAATTTTCTCTGCCGTTATACCTGCTAGAGGAGGTTACTTTGATCAATCAAATATATGACATTTCCTTGCTGATAAAGGTACTCAAATGGTGAACACACCGTAAATTTATTTGTTAGCAAAGAATATTGACCATATTTTTAGTAAATGTTACATGAATAACATGCAAATGTAGAAAATGTAAGTGTCTGCAAAAACATTTGGCTGATAGTGTCTAATAAAAATGTTTCTGTATTTATTAAGCAAATTTCACCAAGAGCTAAAACTGAATCAATGCAGCTTAAATACACATTTCTGTTTCAGCTTTTTTCTGTTTCTTCCAAAATGTTCGTACGACTGCTCTGGACCGTTTGTAAATGTGCAAGTGTATGTTTTATTTATGTTGTTCATATATAAATCCCAAAATCTTCGTATAAATGTGCGTATGAATGTTTTCCTTCATATGAAGCCTTTATGAATGAGCCCCACCTTTGTTTTCCCCCCCGCCCTGCCTGACCTCTATTTATTTATATTGATCAGGCCCCCGGTCATTATCTCAGACTTCGCTTTTAATTGAATTCCAATTTTTATTCAAGGGAATATGGTAAACGTTCTGTAGTAATGCAAATAAAAAGAGGAGTTTATTACATTGAATTAACAGGGCTTGTTTTGTGTTGAAAAGGAGAACAAAATCACACTAACATGGCCTGTTTGTGGGGAAGCTGCGTTGGGGTCGTTCCATAATGGCTTTCAGGGTGTGTCTCTGGTTAGAGCGCCCTCTGTGGTGGGGGCAGGGAGTGCTATACAAGTTGCTGTTGGCTGGGAGCTGAATTTGTCTGCATCAGTGCGTGTGATGAGCAGAATAGCACATACTGAGATAGGTTCCCTGCTGCTGCTGCAGAGAGAGGTAAGGTTGGGGTCTTATTTTCAGATGTTGTCTATTTTTAAAGTTGTTCAAACACATTAAACTCTAAATACCAAGCAGACGGTCATCTGACCAGTGGAATATGAAGGAATGATATTCAGCAAGGTTTTTAAAAACAGTGTCAGCTTTATGATACACACCATCAGCACATGAATGGGTGGACGCAGGACTGCAAACTGTTTCCATGTCCAGGATTTAATCCAGAAGGTTCTCGTATCCTCAACAGGCAACGGGTGGTGGATGAACATCTGGGCTAGAAGAAGAGAGGGAGAAAGGAGTAGAAGATGAATAAATTATGAAGGAAAAAAATCTGCAGTTGCCTGTAGTGTAAACAAGGTGGGGGCAGAGCCTAGAGGTCAGAGTTTATAGGTCTGAAATCACTGGAGACATGACATTTGGACAGTGGGACCGGTCCACCTTCTGAAGCAGCTCAGGCGATGCCGGCATGACAGAGGACGCTGGAGCGGCATCTACATGATGCTGTGTGGTCATGTCATAGAGTCACGTCCCTCATTTCCCGCCCATTAGCTGCCGGACACTCTGACGCCCCCTGGCTGTTAATTGGCAGATGTGCAGGGTTGTTAGTGCAGATGGGATGTCAAGGCAGCAGGAATATGGTAACTCACACTGAACAGCTGTTCTTGGGACCGGTGGCCCTGGGGTGGGAGGGCTCATGCCCCCATCATCTCCAAAGCCACTTCATTCCCAGTGTCGCTTTCTGCTGCTTGGATTCCCGCAGACACAGAATCAACACCGACATTTTCTGTGTGGCCAGTGTGATTCTTCTGCTCCTGTCTGTCTGTCTGGTTTTGTCGTCGCTGGCTAGTCGTTATCCTGCCTGTGGTGTTCAGATATAAATGGGAATCGATGGGAGCGCGTGGGCCGGGGGTGGGGCTGATGGCTTGCGAGAGGGCCGAGAAGCTGGGTCATAAATCATGGGACCTGGAACAAACGCAAACACGTGTGACACAGGTCGGCATGACCCGGAGAAGGAGGGTGTTTTGCAGCATTACGATTCTGCTCAGACACGTATTAGAGATTTCCTTGAAACACTCCATGCTGAGCACTGAACATGTCAGAGATACAGTGCCACCTCCTTCTTCTGTGGCTGGTTTGTTATCTCACAGTTGTGTGCTGGTTTGTCCTTCGTGAACCTCTACCTGTCTTTCCTTTACCTTCCAGCAGATGGCACCACATCTGGGGAGCACGGCACGGTTTTTCATCCACACCTGTCGCCAGAACCATGCCGTCCGGCCGTCTCGGGCCCCATGGGCACAGCTGCTGGCCTCGGACAAGGGACAAGGGTCTACTTGTCACGCCACATGACAGCTCTTGTCATCTTCCTCACTCTCAGTTTCTCAGAGCACCAAACTACATCCATATCAATGCTGTTTAAACCATATGAAAATACTTAACAAACCTCATAATACTGTCCTGATTCTTATGCTATTAGATCGGCCTTAATTCCGTAACGCGTGATGCCTCTGTCCTCCTGTCGTATCGCGCTCTTACGCCAGGTAATTTGAGCATTTTTAAAATTGTATTTATTACACTTAATGGTGCCACAATCAGGAAAACCTGGAGGATAAAACATGCAAAAGCTCTTTAATAGCTCTGAGCAAACATTAGCATTAATTTTGCATACACTGATTTAATTATTGTAACATTCCGTTCGTTAATTAGAAGGAATTCAGATTAAGAGGATAATGGCATCTTGGGAGCAGGTGCCGTGCCCCTGCTCTCGCTGGCAGGCTACGCCGATGCTCTCCGGGCCGATTCCCAGCTCCTTACTCCCCCCGTTCAGGCTTCAAGGTGCTTCATTGTCATCGGCAGCTGTGTACACGTACATAGTGAGATGAGGCAGCATTTCTCCACTGAACAGCATGCGAAGCAATGATCCACTGCGAAGCAACATACACATCAACATATAACAAAATATGACAAGGACAAAAACGACACTAACCGGTGCAACAATGTACGATACGGGACTTTCTGTACATATGTTTTAAATATAAGGACAATGAAGAGCATGTTGGACATCAATTATCGCACAAAAGGAAATTATTGCGGCTTTTGTTGAGTATTATAGGTAAAGTGCGAGTACCATTGAGATTATAATGGAATTATAGGGAAGAATACAGTGGGGTGGTGTACTAGTGTGGCATTTAGCTAGGAAGAGATTTTAACATGAATATGCAGTAAGAATTCTGATGGCTTGTGGTTTGAAGCTGTCACACAGTCTGACGGAACCAGAACACAGGGTTTGTTACCGTTTACCAGACGGCATGAGAGAAAAAAGTCCATGTAGTGGGTGGGATTCCACAATGTTACCGGCGCTGTGAAAGCAGTAGTTGTGGCAGATGTTCCTCAAGAGAGGTAGGGGCACCCCAGTGACTTTCTCCTCTGCCCTCGCTATCCACTGCAGTGTTGCAGTCTGAAACCATGGCAGATGTTCCTCAGGAGAGGTAGGGGCACCCCAGTGACTTTCT
>JAODLD010000004.1:167188-180721 GCA_026781065.1 Mormyrops boulengeri | reverse complement strand
CTTGGTGCTTTTGATCCTCTGTACAGCGGCATCATCAATGGTGAGAGGTGGGTGGACGGTGTTTGTTTTTCTGAAGTATATTATCAGCTCTTTTGTCTTGTCAACATTAAGAGAGATTGTTGCACTTACACCAGGCAGCAAGTCTTGCCACCTCTTCCATGCATGGTGAAGCGTTATTGTTGTCACTCCTCCCCTTCGCTGAGGCGGCTCCTCGGTGCTCCTCCCCTCGGACGGAAGGTGTCCAGGACATGCTGATCGCTCCCACAAAGGGCTCCTTCTCAAATAGCCTCGATGTGATGATCGAAACCTTTCCTTGTGCCGTATTGCAGTGCAATGCTTTCAGTTATCGCGTTCCCTCCCTTAAAGCCCCGTGACGAGCCACACTGCCATGCGGGGAGCAGACTGTAGGACTCGCGGTGAAAACAGGCCCCCTCGTTTCGGCATCCCACACGGGGGTGCATGGGATGTCACTCAAGTTGAGCCTGTCGCCATGGAGTGGGGGGGGCAGCACAATGGGAGACACAAATGTACAGAACACTGGATTAGTGTCAGTGATTGGACTACAGGGAGGTGAGATCACCAATCACTGGCTTCTCATTGGTTAACATACTGACTTTCACTGGGTTAACCTACACCATCCACTTGTGATGGAAAACAGCTCCCAAGCTCAGGGCCAACCTGGAGGAAAGACACATCCCCGTGAATCTGGGGGGGGGGGCATGCAATGCTGGGAGATCTGTCTCTGACTCTGATCTACTCTCCGTTGACCTGCAGTGACCTCACCCTGCCGTGGACTCCCCTCAGAGCAGGGATTTTACACAGGCAGCTGATAGTACACATCCCCTGTGACCTTCTGTGTCAGCGTAGCATGGAGCACAGCTTGACCTTTGACCTGCCTGGTCAGGTGTCATGGCGCACATGTACAGACAAGCCCTCATATGAAAGGTAATAATCCTATAAAAATGCGACTTCTACTGAGCCTCCTGGTTTTTATCCCTGTTTCCTTGTTACTGTATTTCACTGCCCCCCACCCCCACAAAGTGTTGCGAGACGCCACGGTAACACAAACGAGTGTGGAAGAGGAAGGCTGGACGATGAAGAAGGCATGGGGTCTGGCATTTTAATCCAAGTCCCAAAGAATATGCCGTAGGTGTGGGAGCTAAGCCTGCCCCTGAACACCAGTGGCACCGGGACGCCTCGAACCCAGCCGCTAACCCCCCCTCTGGTAAACGCCCTGCCAGTAGCGCACGGCTCACCGAGCAGGGACCTTCAGCAGGCTTATGAAGATCTGCGGGGGGGGGGGTCCTTTATTAGCAAGATGTCATTTGGCTGGGTATTTTTAACCAGGACGCCCGCGGGGGCTGAATCCAGCATGTACGGCAGCTGTGATCAGCGACGGGCCGACCAGCAGGTGCCACCAACGTGTAATTAGTGTGGAGGGAGGGGCAGCTACCCCATGGAGTGTGGGAGGGTAATAATCAGTAGGGGGTTTCTGCGAGTGGAATGAGAGGTAAGTACGTCTATGGGATGAAGTCATAACCCCATGAGAGGTTTCCAGAGTGCCCCTCAGCCCTGAGGCCCTGTGGTGTGGCCAGGCCCGTCTTACTGCGGAGCCAGACCCCACCATCCCGGCATGTTGATGTACACTTTAACGAAAAACGGCAACCTCGAGTGACCTTGAATGTTCTTGAGCGACCTTGAGTGATCTTGCGTGACCATGCCAGTATGAGACGGTACACCGCCTGCTGGATTTGGGGCTCAGCCTGAATGGTTAATGACCAGTTAACAAACAGTTAACTAATGGTTAACGAATTGTTAATGAACACCTAATTACACAGAGAGCCCTGATGTTACTGTCTCCTCCTGGCAGGTGTGTGACAGGGAGCGGTGGGGCGGGTGGGCAAAGGGGGCCCATTAGCTCTCAGTTACTCCTTCACCCTGGCGCCGGTCCGCTCCCCTCGCTGATTCCCCTCATTACTGCCGATGGCCGGCTGTCGGCCTCCCTGACCGGGGAAGACGTGCCGAGTCACTCATGGCAACATGATCTACTGTAACTGTGAAGAGCTGCAGGAGCCTATGCCAGACAGTAGGGGGCACTGTGATGGGGGTACACCCTCGATGAGACGCCAGTCCATTGAAGGGTACATACATGCATATAAACGCAGCAATTTAGAGATGGTAGTTAGCCGAACTGCAGCTATTGGCCTTCCAGGAAGAAACAAGTGTATCGAGATATCAGTGTAATTATAATCATAAATACTCATTCTGGGCCATTGAAACAAGGCCTACTAAGTGCACTTTGTGTGAGGAGGACGTCTGCAGACAGCTACTGCAGACACATACACTACCAGTCAAATGTTTATGCACACACTAACATTTTCTACATTAGTATTTTACTAGCTTACTAAAAATGCACTCAATATTCTTCAAATCAAATCAAATCAAATAGGCTTTTATTGCCAATTCCCTGTATGTTCACAACATACAAGGGAGTGGAAATGCTGTTTCTCTCTCTTCTTTGTAATACGGTATATAAAAAAGGACGAAAGGTATAAAGTATAAACATATAAGACATAAGACATGAGATAAATACGATAAATTAACAAATAACAACTAAGAAATTTACTAACAAATAAATTTAAATATGTTCACCATTTGAGTGCCTTTATTAGCAAGAAAATATCATAACCTCCTCTAGCAGGTATAACAGCAGAGAAAATTCAAGGCATTCTTTCTACACTGAAAGTTAAATACTGCTCTGTTTCATGGGATGAAACAATTAACTAGTGCATTTAAAGTTAAAGGACAGCCTAGAATTTGACTGTCCCATCACCACACAACCAGGTAATAGGATGTCAGACATGCACTGTTACATACTCTTTCCATGTTATAAAGGAAACTTTTTTTATTTGACGTATATTTTCATTTATAGTTGTTCACTCAACTTTCCAATGCTTAACAGGAATAGAAAATCTGTAGTTCATGAAATAAATGGAAAAGTGATAAAAACCTGTGGTGTGCAAAAAGTTTTAACTGGTAGTGTACCTGTGCACAACATCCGGAGAAATCTACTGAACCTGTGAAGCCTGGAACACAGCGAACCGATTTTCGGGCATCGGAAGCCGTCAGGGCGTCGGTGAGCATCGGTGACAGCCTGTCGCGTCGGTGTGCGCGGCATGGTTGGATAGCATCGGTCCCTGTAGGCACCGGATTGGCCAATTGAGCATGTTGGTGAAACTGAGCTCTCTGATTGGGCTGCATCTCATTACCTCTAGTCATGCCAATGTGTTCCAGAGCAAATTTTCACAATCGATAGGAGCTGATCATTCATTGGTTTTGGTCTGTTCTAGTGTCTTGCCACTGCCTCGGTGTGCACCCTGCTTTACACCTACATACCGTCGCGGCAATGCTACACGTGTGCACGCCCCGTCCTCTACACGGCCAGAATCGGGGTGTCAATGCTGGAGATCGCGGCGTGGTAAAGATCTTCCGTCACAGTGGGGACGCTAATCCCAGGACGGCTAATCTGCGGGCGCCGAAGGGGGGGTGACACGGCCCCCCGCTGCCGGGCCTGAAGATCTCCACAGCAGAACTGCTGTTATACCCTGGGGTGGCTCGCTTGATCCACAACGCCTCCCTAAAGCCGGTGGACTCCAAACCGTGGCGTGAAATCGCGTAACGAAAGCCTTTAGGTAAACTGCGTCTTTATCTCGGTTGGTCATTTTTACCATAAAGAGGAGGGGGGGGGGGGTCATTTGACATGCTTCATGAAACCTCTCTCTACCGGAAACCACCCATTCTCCTGCCTGTTTTCATTTACGCTACATTTTCTTTCATTTACGAGGTACATTTTTGAGAGAGCAGGGTCGGACAGTCCCTGACATCACTCTGCTGACCCTGGGGTTTAAACCAGCGATCATCTGATGGCAAGTCCTACCCGGCTGAGCCGCACACCATCCTTGGGCCTTGACTTTGTGGATGAAAAGGCATCACTCACACGTCCACAGGGCTCTAGTCAGTATTTAGAGACATTTTCTCCAAAATTGGCACACGGAATATTGGCTGGAAACAGGATGTGCTGCACCCCCCACCACAGACATGCACACGCTCTCAGCATGCGTCTGGCTAGCGAGGAGCCCCTCACCGCTGCGCGCTGACGTCAGCTGGCCGGCGTCCAGGGAAGCTTCCCGTGTCGCGCCTAGCCGGGGAGATGCTTTTCACGTGGCCTCACCGTAACACCCCACCTTCCTCAGAGCACGTCACTCGGAAACAGATCGAATCGAGCGGAACAGATGTGAGGAAATGTGTTCCAACATCATGAAGCTTCCACTCTGCGTTAAGCAGGAATAACCTCCTAGCTGTACAGGTGCCGGAGTGTGGCCCCGTTCCCAGAGAATTCCCTAAGCGGCTCTCTGCTTGGGGCCTCGCACTCGGCGCGTTGTTAGTAACATCACCCCCTAATGGGAGGCGCATGCCGGCAGCACGGGCTCCCTGCATCTCCCAAACCGCCATGGGCCAGTGCTCTGCAATTGAGTTTATGAATGAGAGCATTTCCCCAGAGACCAATTAAGGTCCCCGAGAGACCGTCCAGCACACTGCCTGTCGGGATTTGTTCCCCCCCCACCCCTCTCCATAGTTTGATGCCTCCGTTTCTGGATGTCAGGCCTGCAGCTCGATGGATTCCTTTCTGGTGTGGGGGGGATGCCTCTGAGGTTAGTATCCAGGTTCTCAGGAGACGGATCTGTCCAGCACTCAGTGCGTTTGACAGATCATTAGAGCCCGTTTCTGATGCGAGCAGAAACTAGCTGTGTGCTGTTGGGGCCATGGGTGTAGAAAATAAACACACTCTCATTTTTTTTTTTAACCTCAAAAAAACGGCAACTTCATTAACAAGTCACTCTAATCATTTTCTCAGAGTCAGAGTGAATATGGCAGGAACAATGAACAATGGTAAGACATATTTTAAAGCTGTTTCGGGACCATTTTCATTAAGGACCGAGTTATCATTCCCGTCCACTGATGTAGCCAGTAATGGCAATAAAATGCTCCATAGCTGCCAAAAAAAAACACAACACAAGCAAAATGCATAATTTAAAATACTGTGTGTGAGTTGTTTTGTTGGTGCGGTAACCAGAGCTGCCTTCGAGAGCTGCTGAGTTGCTTACATTTCTCTGGCGCGGGAACAGCTCATTGTCGGCTAGTGGGGGGGCACTATCGTCATGTGGTTGTTACCCAGAGTTCCCGGTGGCCTCCAGCCTGTCATGGGGCACGGTGCCGTGTTGTTGTTTGGCAGAACCCCAACGAGCGCTCGGAGACTGGGTGCTGAGCCTTCGTGACGTTGTGGAAGGTCTATAGCAAAGGGGGGGCTTCGTTTCTGGGGTCTGACTCAAAAAGTCACATGAAATGTTTCAAAAACTTAACTATGAACTGGAGGTACTTTGGGTGTCAGGACAGTGGAAAAAAAAATTATATCAGATTTTTTTTTCCCTAATTGGAAGGCTGTATCTTTCCATCCCGGGTATGCAGGGTGGAATTTAAAAGCTGATTAGCTGATTAACTTGGGGAGGCTTATCAAGCATGGTTCCAAACCCTGCGGAGGTGGCAGTGCAGTATAAGATACTGAGCTCAGTCTCCCTGAGGCTCGACCAAGGCCAGCCCAACGCAGGTCCAGGCCCAGGCCGGGAGAGACGTTCCACCCCTGCCCTGCAGGAGGTGCTGTTGAGTCTGATACATCCTGGACTTTGAACATGAGTACACAGCAGCCACGGAGAACTGTCAGGCTGTTCCAGATTTGTCTGATGCCATTGAGAGGGATGTATTCATAGTTGGGGGGGGGGACTTTTTTTGTTCTTTGGTTTCTGTAACAGCTGGGTGTGAGGATGTTGGAAACATCCTCTCCGTGAGGCCGTGGAACGTGGTTCAGCCTGCCACTTCATTAGCAGTAATTACCCGGCGTGGAATGAAAACAGCTGAGGACTCTCGCCATCCGGCCAAAAGGAGAATCTCATTATGAGTTTTTTTTATTATTTGCTTTATTGCTGCCATTGAGCTGCACGGGTGATACAAACGACCTCGTTGGCGGTAAGTGATTTCCAAACGGTGGCCCACTGGAGAGTGATCGTACACATGCGCGTGCTTCTGACAGGAGCATTTCCTTAAATGAGGCTCATTTAGACGAGTTTGCACTAATGAAAGAGAGGCCAGGTCTTTCATTAGCATGTAATCGATACTCAGACGCACATCGTGGATCTTGTTGATGGTTTATTCCTCTTGGAGAGATACTGTTGTTCCCATGACACAGATATTAACGAGAGCACTGATATGAACCCGATGTGAGCTGTGTCTTTTCATATTTTTTTTTACTACGATAATGTGAGTTTCCGTGTTGCTGCATGTGGCTGCTAACGGTGCCTAGCATTCAGGATAACAGCACAGCGCCACAGTGACGTCATCGTCTTTTCTCATATTCTCTGGCACCGTGCTGGCAGGACCTTCAGGTGTCTCTTAATAATGGTCCTGATGTCGCTGGCTGTGCGAAGCATCGTAAACCCAGGCGGAACCCCCACCCCCCTACCAGCTGGACCAGACAATAATCAAGACATCTGCCAGAGACGCAGGAGCTAGCCCTCCTAGTGAGGCACGGCTTCAGCTACTGGAGATCTGTGAGGAGGGATCGATCGCTTAGTAATCAGTCATGCTTGGATTTAGCCGACTGTGACCTCCTTGTGACCTGTCATTCCCAACTAGGGTAAGAATGCTGTTAATCAGAACCGATCTTAATGCCGTTATGCTCTATAATTTATAGAATAGTGGAAAAAATGATCTAATCTTATCCACCTACAAACATGTTTATTTGTGCCTTTTCAGGTGTATTAACAGAGGAGCACCACAGGATGTGAATATGAAACTGATTCCTTAGCCGTAATGCCACCTACTGGCTGCTTATTTAAGAACAGGCCACTCGTTTTTGTATATATGACATATGTCTACCCGGGGAACTTGAGCATGTCTGCTGCATCACCAGGGGAGGATCTTCTCTCAGATTAACTTTGGGGTATGGGGGGTCGCACTGCGCAGTTAGCGCACCCCCTGTGAATTGAGGCCTACAATTCACAACATTTCCCAGGCGGGATCGATATGTAAATCAAACTGAATTCTGGGTATGAAGACTTGAGAGGACCCTCACTTTACTACGAGGTAAGGCTGCTTTCCAGACAGCAAACAATGACTCTCCATTAGTCAGGGTGATGCTCCTAGGAGCAGGGCATGATGGGAAATTTTATAGGAAAGAGCTGTCTATCATGCTATTTGTTATTTTTTAAATAAATATCAGTCTGCTCATCTGTGAATGGTGATATTAAAGAAAGGTGGCATATACCAGAATGTTCTGCGTAGTTTTAATCCATAGTAGCACGGCTCTACAAACACACCGTCATTACCTTGGTGGAGCTGCAGCATATAAGCATCAACATCTGTGAAATAGCTAGATGCCTGGGTCTGCAAATCCACCCTAGTGATGTATAGCATGATAGTTGTGAGTCTGGCTGAGTAGCAGGAAAGACTCACACCGACCACACTTTCAGTTACTCACATGTCACTGGTACCTGCACTATAAAGTTCTGGGGTGAGTTTCCCGAAACCTTCTTAACGTTACGTCGTTCGTAAGTTCTGTGTTAAAAGATCGAACTAACGAATGACGTAGCGTTAAGAAGTCTTCGAGAAACTCACCCCTGGTCATTACAGCTGTATTCCACTAGGAGTGCTCTCTGTTAGTCTCATAGAGGAAGTTGCAAACGAATTTGAGGTATTTTCAGCAGGATGGTGAGGGAACTCTGCTGGGATCCCAAAGACCACCAGAAATTTCCCAAATCCCAGCTTAGTGATTATAAAGCATGCAGGTCTCCGCAAGGCCAGCAGGGGTACGTGAAAACCAAACCTCTTCCTGTCATTGAACATCAGGTGGTGTGGCGATAAAAGTTCTGATCTTGTGATGTCAGAAATGGAGCCGGGGGAGGCGTGGGCGTATATGTCCTCAAGGGCATCTATGGGAATTCAAAATGGCACGCAGTCAGGGGCACTGCGCTACGCAAGCACAGCCGCGAATGCCGATGGCTGTTTACAGCCCCGTGTTATCTGGCCGGTGGTCCTCATAGCTATTGGAGGGCCGACCTTGGCGAGCTCCCTGTGTAACTGTGCCCGGAATGATATGAATCCCAGCTCCATTAGCATGCCTCCATTGGATGCATTTGGATGTGGCCTCTTCAGACATGACGCTAACCGAGCCCAACGGGAATGTGGAGGTTGGTGAATTTCTGTGTTTCCACCTGGAGATGGTGAGATAAACCAGTGAAGTCCTCAGATCTCACTCAAGCGAAGAATCTTGAAAGAGAGAATTACTTGAAACTGAAAGAGAGTAAGGCAGGTCTCCTAAAGTAAGGCACCGATATCTGTCATGGTGGGTGGCCAAAGCTACTGGTGTAGCTGTGATTAGGACCCTCTCCGTCCTGGCAGTCCCATGCTATCTGCATCGTTCACTTGGCCTGTACAGCAGCAAACGCGTGCAGCCAATGGGAGTGCTACAGTCTCTAATGCACTCAGCCAATGGCATTGCTATGGAAACTAACGCGTGCAGCCAATGGGATCATTGTGTGCTTTATCGTCCTGCCAATAACAGGACTCAGATGGCATAGTCAGAGCTGTTTTGGGGGAGGGACTGTGAGGGGCACGGATGCCTAGATCAGCTCGCGTCCAATAAAAAATATCCGATGCTGGCTATCAGTCTCCATCTGCGGGCCCTGGAGATAAACGATCGCTGGAGGACTTCTGGGCCGGGGATAACGAACTAACAAAAGACATTGATAAAACTGCTTAATTAAAGGTCTATCAATAATTAAAACCGTCCGTCACAGTTCATGAATATTTTAAATAAACCTCGGCCAATCTGCCTCTCATTATGCTCTGGCTCTCTGTTTATTTAATGGCTAATATAATTAATCAGAGTTTACCCCGTCTCTGTATGGCTGTCAGACCACTGCTGTCCTTTCGGGTGTCCCTGGGGACGGGGGTCTCCACCCAAGTGCATTTGGGACAAGACACCAACTGGTAGGGGGAGGGGGGGCCCTGAATACTTAACAGGAAGAGCCTATTTCATCAGGATGTACCGGTGGTCATATTGCTGACCAGCTATGGCATTGGAGGGACCAGACCTCCACAAGAGAGTGCCGTCTGTGATGCCCGTGGCCGGTGATCAGCCAGCATGTACTGTAGGGGCAGAGTCGGTACCAGAGCCCCATCACAAACATGACTATCATATGGTGACTGCAGAAAGGCTGAGAAGCCAAGCAGGAGAATTAGCCAAGGGTAGGATAGGCTGCGCAGTGGAAGGCAGGAATCCTGGGAATAAACAGGCAGGGCTGAAGGTCACCTCGTTCGTACCTGGGGACGATGACGCAGACCCCATGTGACGCTGCCATTTAGCGTTAAGCGTGATGCCTGACCTTCCACGACATTCCGGCCGGAGCACCCAGCCCCCCAGCGGGATGCCGACGTGGGGGGTGATGAGATCTGCCGCACAGCTGCCCCCAGCTGCGGTCCGGTCTGGTCGGGTTCGGCTCAGTATGTTTATCGCGGCAGAAACATTGGAGCCCCTCCCACTATGACCCCTTCCCCCCGGCGCTCATATCAAAGGTCGTTCATCATGTGGTATTAATACCGATTGTGCTCACAGCTGTGTGGAGTTTGAGAAACTTATTCTTCAGGCAGTACAGCTGACTGGTGGTTGCGGTGGAGGGGGGTATGTTAATATTACATTGTGGGGACCACATATATCCACAAATATCCTATTCTGATGTTGTGGGGGGCATTTTTCAGGTCCCCACAAAGATCTGTGAATGTAATCAAAAAACTAAAAACGTCAAAATGCTTGTATTTTCTTTGGTTACTTATGGTTACGGTTAGAGCTGGGTGGGGGTTAAGGCTGTCGTTTGGGTTTTTCCCATAGAAATGGAGAGTCCCCACAAACACATGGATACAAACCTTTGTGTGTGTGTGTGTGCGTGTGTGTGCCGTGGCCGGTCCAACTCGCCTTGTGTTCCTGGCGTTGGCCCAGGTTCTTGTCATAGGCTCGGCCAGATTGGGTTGTTACCACTTGTTGAAAATTCAGTCATGGTGGAGCAGAACAGGGCATGTTGCTGAAAATGGAGATTCCTGTAAGGAAGAAGGAAAAGACCCACCCAGAATCGGGGGGCACTCTGGATGTCCATCACTGTTCAGTCATATTCCTCTGAGGTGAAGAGATCCTCTCCAGAATATTCCATCAGTCAAACTGGACCTTCAGGAGCAGTAAACAAAGCGATTACGCCCCCCCCTCCCCAGTCCCCACTTACATAAGAGTTTGATTTCAGCCGAGGGGAAGTTGCTCTCATCGTGTTTGTGTTTACCACTGTTATCAGAATGACGTTGTGTCACAACACCGTCATTATCTGCGATGGGCTTCTCACCTGCTGCCCTCCAGATGTAGATAACACAGATTTTTCTCTGCTTTCACTCTAATGATTGTTTTTTTGTCTTTAAAGTAAAATCAGGGACAAGCTTTTCCATTTTTGTCATGAATGACCTCCCCGGTGCTGAAGGCCGGGGATGCTGTGTCAGTGGCACAGCCTAACCCAGTAACTGCAACCCTGTGAATACCCAGCACAAAGGTTCACAGTTCAGACCTCCAAGAGAACCATGCTGATGTACCTTTGAGACAGGTAGTAGTTTCCAGTGAAAAAGCTGCATGAAGTGGTAAAATTAAGCACAGAAAGTTAACATTGACCACATCAGATCTTCCTAGTGCTGCTCTAAGTCCTGTCCGGTTTTGTGACTCCTCTCAGTGTCACATACGCCTAACTGAAGCTCCGCCCCCAGCCTGCTTATAGAGCCCCCCCCAGTGACCTGCTGGTGCTAAGCAGACGACCCCCAGTGGGTCTGTTATAGGGCTGCTGGAATGAGTTGCCGAGATGGAGCATGATGGATTTTGGGGGGACGGGGGGCACCAGGAGGGACACCAGCGTGTCGTTCTAGGATGCTGGTGTCATAGAAACGGCAGTTCACCACCAGTGGGCCGGATGTGTATAGTGTTATGTCAGATGTGTAGTCAGGCTGGGTTGGTAGGTAGGGAGCTGCCCTCCATCAGGAGCTCCAAGACAGAGAATTGCGTCAATAAATCTGTGAGATTCAGCTGAGCTGTGCCATGTGTTTTAAAGGCCATTTAGGTGATGTTTGACGTGCAAAAGCCTCCCCAGCTTTATGCCAGGGGGAGAGGAGAATAAGGACAGGAGGTCACCTCTCTATCGTTAGCAGCGTAGGTCGGCGGTCGATTAGTGCAGTCTGACGCTCTGCACTGACGCCTCGATCTGATAGGGCAGGTCTGTTTTCGTGACCTTATCCTCCCTGACGGACATTGAGAGAAAAGCGATCGACTGGCTGCTTCATTCCAGTTATGAAAAATCAGAAAAAAGAGGTTTCTGACAGCGTCCGATAAGGCTGAGGGCGGAGGGACGGGGCAGGGGATGGCGTTCCTGCAGGGAATTTTGCCTTTGTCGGGTACAAAGGGAGCAGGGGAATGCAGAGGCCAGGCTAAGCGGCTTTGCATCACTCTCCCGTTCGCTGACGTCTCTGGGACAAGTGGTTTATAAACGTGTCGCTCTTTAAATCCCAGTATTGTTTTTCTCTCTCCTCGCTGATTCAGACTCACTGCCGATTCCTCAGAATGGCATCGATCTCGTGTCTCAATGCGAAGGCGGTCGAGAGAGCATGAGCACAGCGTTGAACACAAGCCCCTGAAAGCAAGGCCCCCCGTCCCCTGAAAGGACCCCTATACCCCCAAGCTCAGACTCCAGCTTTCGAACCCGGGCCTCTCGGAGTCACAGCAGCAGTCACTGTGGAGAGACGCCGGCTCTCTCTGCCCACACACACACTAGTGGGTCCTTATTGTCTCCTTTTCACATACGCATACACAAACACACACACACACACACACACACACACACACACGGAGAAACATGTGCATGCACAGATACACACAGACAGGAACACACACAGACACACACACACATACAGACACACACACAGACAGGAACACACACACACACACACAGACATACACACACACACACACGAAGAAACATGTGCATGCACAGACACACACAGACAGGAACACACACAGACACACACACACACACACAGACAGGAACACACACACACACACACACACAAAGGCCAGGCTTGTCCGTTTGGCTCACAGTTGTGAGAATCCAGCAAAGGCACCATGTGCCGCTCAGGACGAGGACACAGCAAAGAACAGCCTGTGGTCCTGGACCAGAGGTGACCCGGGTCTTGGGGTCCTGGGTCGTTTTCTCCTTGCTGTGGGGTTATCTGGCTCTGTGGCTGGCTGACACTCACCCCAACCCCACCCCCATGACGGGTGGAAGGGGAGAACTGGCAAGGTGACGTAGTGAGTCGAGATAAAGCATTTGAAAAAGCTGGTGGGTAGCTACCTATGATCGGAAGGCCAATCCTGCTTTCTCAAAAAATGTATGCATTGGATGAAAGTGTCTGTGTGAAATAAATAAAATGTAAAAAATGTAAAAAAAATTAAAAACTACCCCAGAATCCCTAACCCTAAATCACATTCCTTGCCAAGGTTGCAATCCTGCATTCCCACTAAATTCCACCCTGTCTGACATGCGGTGAGGTTAGGGATCCCTGTGTCTGTCCCCGAGGCCCTGCTGCTCTCACGCTCTGCTGTTAGAATCTGTGCACAATTGGATGTCATGCATCTGCAATCTATGCATCTGCCAGGTTTAAGCTCAGATGGAGAACAATACTCCACCCCCACTGCCCAGCCTGAGCGCCAGGAGGCACTCTGTGAGGCTTCTGAACTGAGGCTGATGGATCACACACATTAATGATGATCCGATGGCGGATAGTTCAAGTCCAGAAAGTAAAAATCCAGACCAAGATTTTGTTTCAACCAACCACTTAAAAAGCATAAAGAGTCACAGTCATGGAGTACTCTGGTTGGTTGAAACAAAATTTTGGTCTGGATCTTTACTTTCTGGACTTGAACTATCCACCTCTCAGTACAGAAAGCTATGGGGTGGGGTCTGGTTTCAGGTGCCCTGCTCCCTCTTGTGTGCCCCCCCAATAGGAGAAATCTGGTTGTTTGGCACTGACCAAACCTCCACGACTGCACGCATGGCTCTGACTTCTGCCCCAGACATGGCCAGACACACTCCGGCAGACACAACCAGGTAAACACAAAGATGTTGGGCTGTTGGGGGATTGGTGCTTACAGTCAGGTGAGTGGTACTTCCTGTCCCTTCCCAATCTTCCTCACCCCCCCCCCCCCCCGCTATGCCCCAGCCACACCACCATATTGAACATTTTGGTTGCCTTTCAGTGGTGCATTCTTGGTGGTCGAGGTAAATCTGATAAGCACAGTACTGCTTCGAGCCTTGGTGCATGGACGAATTTCTCTCGTTAGTGGTG
>JAODLD010000004.1:143765-155294 GCA_026781065.1 Mormyrops boulengeri | reverse complement strand
GTCTCTCGCTGCTGGCCTCTCTGTCACTGCGCGCCTCCCCGGTGCGTGTGTGTGTGTGTGTGTGTGTGTGTGTGTGTGTGTGTGTGTGGGTGTGCGCGCGCGGGTGCGTGCCGGGGGGGGGGTGCTTTAATAAAACATATGACAGTCTGTGCTAGATGATGTCCGCATAGCATGGCAGGGTAAATGGGTTTCTCAGACATGGCTCTTATCGCTCCGTCTCTTTCTCTCTCTGTCTCGCTCGCACACCGGTCGCTTCTCCGAACATTTGCAGAGGTCTCCATACATCTGAGCGCAGGACTAACAGCCTTCACTTCACAGCCGTCTGCTGTGGTCCACCTGTCCCACATCCGTAGGCTGATTCTCACCTCCCATGCCGCGTGAGACTGTCAGTGCATAGCTTCACTGTGATACCGAAAAGCCCGCAAGTCCCCTTCCTCTCACGATCTCCAGTAACACTCAACATCACCTTGCAAGCCTCTTTTACCAGTAGCCTACCAATAAAATTCCGGGGTCGTTTGCTGACTTGCGATTTTTCAGCGAAACCCAATACATCTCTGATCTTGCCTCCGGGGTCCCCCTCTATCCCACGATTGCCTCTCTGACAGGGTTTTGTTGTCCAAAAAAGTGAATGTTAACTCTGTACTTCGTTTCATTAACCAGAGCGACTGCTTCACTTACGCGTTTTCCCTTACCGAGCATCAGCCTTGGCTCGTTAGTTTGCAGTTCACTTACGAGCTCTTACACCACACATACCGCTGGCATGCAGTAAACAACAGCAGTAAAATGTAAAGCATTAATATTTAATACTGTGTGTGCAGCGTTTCGCTGGCGCGATCGCATTACACGAATTTCTAAACCTGGTCTATAAACACCAGAACAAGATGTGAAAAATAAAATGCTTAATAAAATGTGTAATTATATATGCTGCTGGATTCACATAATGATTTTATATACATCATTATTATAGACTGATGAGTATAGTTTTCAAGTTGATTATATATTTTCTAATAAATCGCAGACTGTGAGCAGTGATAAAAATCATCCTATAATATCGGATTTTCCCGTCGTGGCAAATAAGTTCATTTATATGCGTCTGTCGAAACATGACACTGAGGATTTTACTGAACAGCGATTAAACCGGCTGGTAAAAACGTCGATTTTATTTGAAAAGCTTGGGAAATGTGGATGGTGCCCGTTTTGTTCGTGGAAGCTGCAGGGTGCTGGTGTCTTGGTGAGAAAAGGGGCACCCAGGTGCTGTCCTCACCTGAAGGCCTGAAAGGAAAAAGATTTGACGGAGAAGTATTAAAATCAACCGGATAATCGGCCTACGGTGTTCCTCTGATTTAGAGGAACCTCAGAAATTCCTTGTACTAATTCTTATTAGACTCATTAGCAATTCTAAAAGTATTCGCCCGTAAATTATTAAAGACGTCTAATTTGTTTTTAGGAGTTAATCCGCGTATTATTATATTGCTGATGAGCGCGCCGTGCCATGCACTTCGCTAGTTTCGCCACAAGAGGGAGCAGCGGCACCAGTCGCTCCCCGTCCGCCGCTCCTCCCTCCCTCCCTCCCCGCACCTCCAGCAGACGCAGCAGCCCCCCGAAGCCGAGCGGCGGCACTCCGGCAGCGGCGTGTCCCGCAGCCCACAGCGCGATCATGGCCGGCGCTCCGTGCGCTCGCAGGCTGGCGCGGCGCTCCCGCTCCGCCCTGGCCGCGGCGCTCACCGTGCTGCTGCTGCTGCAGACGCTCGTTGTATGGAACTTCAGCAGCCTGGACCCGGGGGAGGACGGCGGGGACGGTGGTGACGGCGTGCCAGCGGACGGGAAAGGTGCCCTGCGCTCCGGCGGGTACCTTAAAAGCGGGCTCACGAAGCAGTACCGCCGACTCGGGAAGCGATCCGCTCGGCATGAGCAGCAGCCGGTAATACGCTCATCCGCCGCAGCACTCACTGCGCTTGAAAAGCTGCTTATTTAATCTTCATTTTCATTCCTCATGCACTGACTTATGCATCATTTTTATAACAAGTCGGCGCATCTGCGCAGCGCACATCTTAAGATGAGTAAAAGCGCATCTACAGTAGACTGGCTTCGCATCTATCCGCAGCCCGACTCGCCGGAGAGGTGGTCGTCCAAGCCCCGGGTTCATGCTTGTGTGTTTCCTTCCCCGGCTGCCGATGTATCCCCAGGCATGTCCGAAGTATGAGGGGGACCTACCCCCCAAATACGGCACTATTGGGGGTGTCACCTTTTTCGGGTTTAACGTAAAAACACGTAAAACCTGGTGAAATCACCATGTGGAGACGCTCCCGTTTCGTGTCCACATGCTTCGGCGTAATTAGGTAATTTCCTAAGTTGTGCTGCGACACTGCGCTGGGTGTCAGTGTCCGGACCGGTCCGGGCGGGTGGGTGTCATTGGCCACGCAGGGCGCTATATAGGCGGACCAGCTACGTGTTGATACCTCGGTCTTCAGATGCGCGTGTACGGCGGTGGGATATCGGTGTACAGCAATTAAAAAGTGGGATATTCTCTGTGATTTGTCAGGCAATACAGACATTTCCCATCTATTATTTGTTTTATTCACGGCCAAACCGAGTCGAACTGATCTCGGTAATTTTGTACTTGCTGAAGGATTTTCCTGCAATTTTCTTTTCCCAAAATATGCATATAGATGGATTTGAAATAAAGAAACAGTTATATAATTTAATTAAAATAATTTATCATTTAAAAAGTGCGATTTTGTTTTTAATAGAAATGATTTTATTGTTGAATGTGATTTGGGCTGAGGGGCACATTGCACTGGGTTCAACAAACGCGCGGCATTGTGTGTTATAATGCTTTATAGTGAATTTGATGGCTCATATTTAGTAGGTGATTATGGGCAGTTCATAGTAAGCTTTTAACATCACGTTGCATGAATTCCTTTCATTTTTGCTGTTGATTAATTACCCGGACGCAGCAAATGAACCGTGATCTATAATTGTTTAAACTTCGCGACAACGTCTGGCGCGGCCCCGTCCTCCTTTATTTCTGCGCGTTTGCAGTTCTATCATCAGGACATCCGTTTATTGTGTTCCCGGAAACAATAAACTCAATTAATTCTCGATGTATATTGTACCTTTTCTGGCCTTTTATTTTTCTGGTTTTAGTGCCTCGTTCTTATTTTTCAAGTTGCACTTCAAAAAAAATGGCGTGGTTTTCCGTTATGAACAGCCTAGCTGTGTGCTCTGACATTTGCACTATCGGAGCAGAGCTGCTGTCCCTCGGATGGCGCTGGCTGGGAGGCTGAGTTTACGGAGCGGATCGGATCCTGTCCTCCGCTCCCGTCCGCTCCATGGTTCAAATACCCGCATCAGGGCAATTTCCGACCGGTGTGGAGTGCCTTCGAGCCTGCGACCCTCTCCCTGTCTCCACACACACAGAAATCTGCTTCTGTGGCTCAGTGTCTGCTCTCCCCGCTGTTTTTATCGCCTCCGTAAGGCTGTCGATCTGGACAGGCTGGAGGGATTAAGGCCAGGGGCCTATGGCCATACGATTATGTCTACTCTTCCCTTTTCTGAGACGCTGACAGAATTCACACGTGACTTTTCCCCGGGTTTTGCAGTCAGCACACTTCAGGCAGCATGTAAACAGAGGTTTTTCAGGGTCTTTCTGAGGAGTGAAGTGGGACTAATTGATTATAGAAGCCATTGATTTTCATTCTTGCATCTCCGGCCAGGACGCCCCCCGGCGCCGCGAGCCGAGCGGCCGAAAGGCGCGGGGCAGGACTTTGTGAAAAGGCAAACAAAATGTCGGCTCTGACTTGTATAATTCGTACCTTGGAGCGAGAGGCCCAGCTGTCCCGTTGTGTACATGTGCTCTGGGCCGCTCGCACGGCACCAATGTCAACAGAGGGGCCACGCCACTTAAAAATGGCGCTTTAAGTGGATTTTGGTTGTTTAAACAATGATGCTAAGTAACTTTTTATTTGCGAAAGATGGGCCGTGTTTTTCCACAGCAGCTGTTTTAAAGGCAGCTCTGTGCCGGGGGCAGCAGGGAGGCACTGGGGGGGGCCAGGCCGTTCAGGGGACAAACGCAGGACAGCTGAACTCGAAGAGACTCTGCACCATCACCGACAGGCATGATACTGCCCCATGCCACATCCCTCCGTCTGGCCAGGAAAGCGGCGCCATAATCGGGGTCCGCTCGGCGTCATACCCCGACACACTGGCTGGTGATGCCTCATGTTGCAGGGTTTGACCCAACATCCTGCCGCAGTTCTGCTCCCTGCGGTCTTATAGGCCATTTTCACCTGCACAATACGTGAGGCTGGGAATGGGCCGTCTTTTAGAGTGATACCTTGACTCCAGTGCCCTTCCTCTTTCTCTGTTTCTCTCTCTCCTTTTCACATCTCTCACTTTCTGTGTTTCTCTCTTTCACATCTCCATTTTTGTCTTTTTTCTCTCTCCTTTTCACATTTTCCTCTTTTCTGTCTCTCTCCTTTTCGCATCTCCCGCTTTCTCTCCTTTTCTCTCTTTCACATCTCCCTTTTTCTCCCTGATTCCCTCTTTTACATTTCCCTCTTCCTCTCTCTGTTTCTTTCTTCTTCACATCTCCCAGTCTCTCTTTCTCTCTCCCTTTTCCCTTCTCTATTCCTCCCCTACCATCTCCCTCTTTCCCTGTCTCTCACGTTTCCCATCCCACCCTTCTCACATTCCTTCACCGTGGTCCAGTGTCCTTGCTGCTGGGGTCTGTTCTTGCCCACTCACGCTTCGGCGCCGGAAATTGGTGTGGACAGTGCAGTGAAGGAGGTGTCCCTTAAAGTACAGCAGGGGAGGGCCCCCACCCTGATAACCCACCCCCCCCGGTATGTTCAGAGGGGCTCGCTGTCTGTGAGCCACATTAACGCCTCATGCACAAGGTGTGTTGAATCTTTAAAGACCCAATAAATCACCATAAAAGCAATTAGAAGAGGGGGGCGGTGGACCAGGAGGGTGGGGGTGAGTCTCGGGGCGGGGCTTGCTTAGACAGAGCTGGGGCTCTGCTCAGTCCGGATTTGATTGAAGGTACCAGGTTCTCGTGTCAGTAACGGAAGGCCCACCTCCTTAGATCATAATCCACCCAGGTAACCTGAAGAGGGATCGATGTGCCAGGGCTCTGATCTGGGGCTTCGGCCCAGCAGCTGTAAAGTGGACGCAAATAGCTCGGGCCGTTATATAATGTGTAATCATACGGCAGGAGCCAGGCTGCGGAAACCGGCCCCGCTGGCCTTTCCTTCCCCTTGATGTATATGTGATTCTATAAATGCGTGAGTAATTGGAGGGTGTGTCGCAAATAACACAGGGAATGAAGATGAGAGTGGAGGATGACTCCAGACGTGTGGCGGGCACCTAGAACCTTCCAAGATCCACAAGATCCAATGTCTTTGAGGTGGGGTCGGGTGGGGATGCTCCAGAACACTCGGGATCTGGGGGCTGTGATTTTCTGATGCCAATTCCGCCAGGTCATTTATTTATGGATCTGAATGCCGCAATGCTCGTTCCTAATGGCCGTCACTTGGCTTCCCGACAACACGGCGTCCGCACGGGTTGTCAGGGTCGTTATAATTGATTTTGGAGATAATTACGGCACTTCAGGATAATAGTACTGCTCCCTGGCAGGTAGTGGCCGGTGGAGTGAACTTCAGAAGCACTCCGCGTTTGTGCTGCTGCGGCTGGTGTGTGGCAGTACATTCTGGGTAACGTCAGGGAATGGCAGTGCTGAAAATGGCTGCGTGTTAAGCTATGAAATCTGTGACCTCCAAGTACTGGATTGGGCCTGCTTAAAATGTCACTTGGCGCCGGGAGAGGGGTGGGGGTCTATTGCTCAGAGAGATATACGAGGGAGCCATTATCTTATTGAGTAATATGTTTGTTTTATGAGCAAAGGCAGGGAGGGCACCTGGAACTAATAGTGAAATGGATTTTGAGGAGCTTCTTTTGATCTTATCAGCTGTATGTGTATGACTGGGCTGATTCTCCGTGTGTCAGACTTGATGGAGATTTGCTGAAATATACCATCCCCCTTTTTGGGGCTACGTATGGCGGAGAACGCGACTTTAATCCTCTGCAGACCGGAAATATTCATTGATGTCATCAGAAGTTATGGCGCAATTTAAATCTCTCGGCAGATAACTGAAATTTGATTTAAAATCAATCACAGAGATCCGCATGCTGTTTGATCAGCCCCGCTATTTCGTTTTGTAAAAAAAGAAAAACACACAGCTTCTGGGTTTTAGAGATAATGAGATGGTAGCCACAATTCTGCTAGAAGACGACGGATTGTGAAACGTATGTGCGTGATCTGGGCGAGGTCGTCTCGGGAGGGACGGCGCCCCCATGTGGAGAGCTTCAGCTGCCCGAACTTCGTCGTCTTGCAGCCTGTTTTAGCACACTTTCTGTTTAACGCCCCCAAATAACGGGACATCTTGTCTGAGAATCCGGTACCTGTTCGGTGCGTCTGGAACATACCCAAAGTGGTCAGTTGAAATGTGTAAAATCTGATATGGGACTTCAAACGGCGGGGAGGAGGGGGAATAACTACCGCACTCACGGCGGTGACGTGGCGACACGCTGTCGTCAGCGACGAGTGGAAACCCACCTGATGCAATCTCACGAAAGACGTCTGTCGGTGTGGAAAACGCGGCCCGTTAGTTCCCGCTGCGCTCGGAGTTCCCGCCGTTCCGTCACAGCGGAGTCTCCAGAAGCCGGTCTGCGCCAGTCAACCCTGAATGATGGAGGCTTCATTATTCTTATTCAAACACACGTTTTCGTGGTGTCTTTTAGCGACAGGGCGGCCTTTTGTTACATGCCAGTTCCTACCCTGACCTTGACGTTCAGAGTGCTCGCTACCCACGACCTACGCCGATTTAAACATTCTGTGCTTCCCTTTGCTCTTTTGAAAACTAACAGGAATCCTCCACCACACCTCCCTCCGAGTCGCTTTGTTTCCATTTCACCCAAACAGCACTGATTGATTCTTCTCTGTCCCACGCATATTTATTGAGTCAATTCGGAGGTTACGGTGATCTTTTAGTGTTATCCTGTTTCTTAACTGCCTCCAGCCTGTAGGGGATGCTAATGTGAAAACCCCTCCTGCACAGTAAACCCTGGCTCGTCCCAGAGGATGAAAGCCAGTGTTCCCAGTAACCAAATATTTGGAAAAAAGATCTTGTAATATTCTCTATTTGATACAGTATCACCAGTACCAATTGAGCGCTATAATAGTATTTATAGCAAGCCTGAATTCAATAAAAATGAAAATAAACCCCAAAGAGCTGCCATTCTTGTGGAAGGCGACCCTGTCCAGTCTGTCCTGATGAGACACTAGGGGGCGTACCATGCAACTTGCAGGCTTGGCTCTACTTTTCACGCCATGACCTGTAGGGACAGTATTGAAGTCGTTCATCTTGATTTGGCTGTTATGTAACAGGTGAGCCGAACAAGTGCTTATTGATTTGTTTATCTTTTCTCTGGTTTCGGGGGGTGGGGTGGTATCATTTCTGTGCAGCTGGGGACCTTCATCCTACGCCCATCAACAGTGAATTCAGGATCCACCGCGCTCCCCCCGTAAGCTGTGATGACTGGTTCTGCAGTTGTGGTCCCTTACTGACTGACTAGAGGATCTGCATTATCCATTCAGTTTGGTCCTTTATTTTCAGTTTGGACTGACTGGAACCTTGATTTGGCCTTGTGCATTGTGCTGTGTGTCCCGCATCCACCATTCTCTATGGTCAGTAAACCGTACACAGCTGGGCCGTGAACACGCCCCCTTCCCCAGACTGCCATCCTGAAAAAGGACCCCCGGCTCGAGTTAAAATGTGTGCGGTGCCACCATCACTATGCGTGACTAAAAGCCTCTCTTAGCAGAAGCTATGCTGTGCCGTGTGGCTACCTCTGCGCTCCCACTGGTCGCATCACCTGAACCGCTTCCCCTGAGTGACCCTTGTCACATCCTAACACCAGGAAGGCCATTGCAATACGCTTCCTCTCCTCTCCTGACCTCTGAGGCGTATGAGGTCTGTAAATCGAACCAGTTTCATGCATCAACTGAAATTTAGCCTTTTGTAGGCCCGTGGCTAATTAAATATCATGAAGTTTCATGCTAAAAAGAGCCATTGCTAAACACAAAACATGTGGGCCTTTAGCACAAGGGTGAAATCTGTTCAAAGACTAAGTGAGTAAGACTCACCGGGGATGCTCACCTTGTATTGGGAATCTGTACTGCATCTTCTGTCCAATTTTATGCTAGGCCCCAGCTGGTAATGGCAAGAGGTGGGGGTTGGGTTAAAAAAATCAGTAGTTATCATCATAGCTACTCCATCTTTATTCTCCATACTGGACAATCAGCCGGATGCCCGAGGATGCTTGTTATCAATGGCTTCATCATGAGTGGACACCCCAGGCCTAGATCGTTACGGTAATTAGAGACCCATGAACCAGCTTTTTGTCAGTAAGTTCCAAGGTCAGCGTCTTACATTAGAGCAGGGCTGTACAGCAAACTCATTCCCTTCAAGTGCTTATTCTCACTAAACTGGCAGTTGTCAAGAATCCTTTGAGTCGAGTGGATCTTGGGATCGCCAGTACCTTTGCCTGGCGTTGCCAGTAGCTTCGAGAACCACGACTGTTTCTAGACGCCCCTCGGATCCTGGAGGGACAGCCATTATATCTGGAAACAGTGTTTGGATCGCGCCAGTAAAGCTGCAAACTGGGCAAGCTGCTCCAGACCAAAGTGTTTTCTGAACAAATAAATAATGAAAACAAAGGCTTGTCGTCCTGTTAACCTTTACTGTGTGCTACACAGTGACAGATCTGAATAGCAGATGGAATTCCATTACGCTCTTGGCCGACTCCTACCCAACCAAAATAAAGATGGTTAGCCATGTATCAGGACCTAAGAGAGCAATACTGACTTAAAGTTTGTAGCTCTTTTTCTGCTCTGCCATTGTTTGCTTGCTTCTTGAAAGGTGTATCCTCCTGTTTTAAACTCATCCATGTACATTCTTCTGCTCCCATTCCCCGAGGTTATCAGCGGACCTGGCATCTGCCAACTCTCAGCCACCCGGCACTCGACTGAGCTTATTGTTCCCCGTGTTGAGCTAATTCAGCACTCCGTCACACACCGTTAGGCGTTAAAGAGGACCAGGGAAACCTGAACACTCTTAAGGCCCCCACCAGTGCATCCATGTGGTGCAAGGCTTGAGTATACCGTACGGTCTGTTTCCTGCGTTGGTCATTTTGAGAAGCCGCATTTGAATGGCCGCTGGAAGAGTGAAAGATTGCGGATTTGATCCACAGAGCCACATTTGGAACTTAAAGGCCAGTCGTCACAATCGGTACTCTCACTGTGAACTGATGGATCTGAGCGTGCTGCTGGTTCGCACCAGGTGATTGGTTTATGCCAGACGAGGCTAATGACTATGTTTGGCTTCTTTGGCCCAGCCAGATAAGAGGATTCCAGTGTGGGGCAGGCCGCAAGTCACTGTCACACAGAAGCCATGTTGTCTGGTCAGGAGCATCCTTCTCCTCAGGAGATCTAGGTGCAGTCCTGTCCCAACCCGCGCAACTTGGGGGTGGCAGTAATTGCTTATGGCTGTATTCCACTACGGACTTGAACTGACCATGTACAGGGGAAGGTGTCCCTGTCAGCATCTAAGAACATGATTTTGATAGGAAGAGAACATTAAAAATAAATATGATGTCACTCAACCCATCTGTGGAATCTCCTACCGTCGTGTGAATTGTATGCACATTTGGTGTTAATCTTAGTTGGATCTTATTTCATGACCAAAGCCCTCCCACAGAAGAGAGTCTGTACGTCTTTAACATAACTGTAATGAGTTTTTTGGATCTGTGGAAGAAACAAGGGCCACTATGAGGTGTGGCTTCTGGTTCACAGGGTTGGTTATGGCCAGATGTTCAGAAACATCATGCTGAAATGGTCTGTCTGAGAAAAGAACACCAATAAGTCATAAGCCAATAAGTCTTCTGCAAAAAGATGGTCCATCCTGTTTGTGCCACCTAGAGCACTGCAGTAAGGAGGAGTCTGAGTTTCACTGGGTTAATATGTACTTGTCGCTTTAAGGTAGGACTGAGAAGTTGGCTGGCTAGATAGGGCAGCTGAGGAACATTCCCTGGTTGACGTTCCGGAAGGGTTCTCTTTACCATTTCCTTAGAAAGTATGAAAATCTAGAGCAGTGATGAAGATCCTTTAGCGCAAGTAACCAGACTCCAGATTGCAGATTAATCAAGATTCTTCCTTCCCATTACACCTTGAGAGGTTCCTGACGTCTCAACAGGAGGGAACCAATTAGGCGCTCCAATCCGATCCTTGTTCTCCGCTCAATGCCTGTCGTCCCTTTCCTGTAACAGCTGGAAAACCACCCCAGAACAGAGCAAGACTGTCCATATTTCCAGTGGGATCAGGGAGAGCTCAAAACCTACTGGGTCACCATGGGGGAATTGTGCATAATTGCATTGTGATTAACGGATATGATCCTGTGCGCTCTCTTTCGAGGTGTCCTCACCGCCAGCTTGTTCCAGGAATCACACGCCTGGAAAATGACAGGAATGGATTTAAACGTGCTGTACAGGGTGAAATGTCAAGCACGTGGCTGGAACAGGATGTATGTTCCGAAAGTGGGAGATTAATGGGTGGTTTTCCACGAGGCTGAACGCAGTCGCCGTAATTAAGTTTGAAAGTCGAGCTCACTGCCGGCAATCTGTTTTATTTGGACAGGCGCCGGAGTACACCTTGGTCAAACCCGTCTTGGACCAGAGCAAGCGAAAGGGAAGCCGTGGGTGTCGTTCGTGCACGCACGCACACGCTAACACACACACGTATGCGTGTTCAGCATTCAGGCCTACAAATTACAAGGAAGGCCTCTGTGACTCTGCCTGGCCCCTCTGAAAAGATCCTATTGAGGCAAAACCACATTTCTGCAGTCAGAACTGTGGTGCAGAGGCCCCTCTGAGTGGGTGGTGTGTATGCAGGGGCGGGGGCGTGTCCAGGGGCGTGGTCACCGTGAGAGTGCCAGAGCCACGCCTCTGTCCAGAGCCACGCCTCTACATTCTTTCTCTCACGAGGACATTTCTGTGCTCCCAGCAATCAGAAACCACACTGGCATTACCAACTGTGTGTTAGGGCTGTCTGTGTTCAGTGACATGCACTGCTCGCACTGCTGTTACCTCTGGAGATGTCTCTGTGTTAGGGCGTTTTTCCACCGCACCAGGTACCGTACTTTCGGTGCTTTCATAAAGTGCCAAAAGTATGGTACTTCTTTCGTGTCGGTTTTCCACTGGCGTAAAAAATGGAACCGGTGCCAAATGACATCATCAGTGACCGTCTCTGACTGACATCGTCACAAAGCGCATTTAAATCATAATTTAGAAAAGAAACAGCCCAAAATTAAACTAACAGTTTAGGCTGGAAAATGCAGTTTATTGTTATGTCATGTTATGTCAGCTTCTATCACAGTATAAGATTCAGTAATATCCAAATTGCATGAATGCTGC
>JAODLD010000004.1:122963-136464 GCA_026781065.1 Mormyrops boulengeri | reverse complement strand
GGGGGGGGGGGGGGGGGTGGGTGGGGGGGGGGTCTGGTGGGGGGGGGGGGGCCTGGGGGGGGGGGGGCGTGGTGTGGGGGGGGGGGTTGGGGCGAGGTGAAGTGAGGTGAGGTGGGGCTGGGCGAGGCGGGGTGAGGCAGAGCAGGGTGAGGCGAGGTAGGGTCGGGCAGGACGAGGCGGGGCGTGGTGAGGCAGGGCAGAGTGAGGGTGTGGGTAGAGAGGGTGGGGCAGGGAGGATGGGCGGGGGCAGAGTGAGGGTGGGGCAGAGGGTAGGCAGGGGTGGACTGAGAGCGGGGGTAAAGAGAGGGTGGGGCAGAGTGAGGGCAGGGGCAGAGCAAGAGCGGGACTGAAAGCCAGTCACATATATGCAGCATGTCACACACACCAACGGGGGACTCCAGGACAAATACAGCTGGCAAAATCCCCCCCCAGTGCTGTTCACCCCCACCCTCAGCCCATATCAGGGACACAGCAGTGGTGCGGTGGGGGGGGGGGGATCTGCCATGCATATGAAGCAGGGTATGCATATGGACATGGGGGGGTAGGGTTACCATGGCAGCGCTAACCCTAACCCCTGGTTGATGATCCCGCACCCCACCCCAGGCAGCCCCGGATTCCATGACAGAGCAGAGCGGCCGAGTTTATTTATACCCTCTGTGCATTTAGAAAGCCACAAATGGGCACATGCAAGCTCTCATTGCTGCTTCCTGTGTGCTATTCCTGACTGTTGCCTGACATCTATAGGGTTCGTCTTGGGGGGGGGGGGGGTGTGAGCTCCCCCTCGACCCTGTAATTCAAGGGAGCAAACCGATTTAAACATCAACACACCTTAAGGAGGACACCCCCCGCCCCCAGCTCGCTCCATCCACATGCCTGTCCGTGTCTGCGTCTAGGCAAGGCCACCGTGAATGCCCAGTGGGACGAGGACCCCGTCGAGGCTGCCCCGACCGTGCCCGTCCGCATCGCCTTCGTCCTGGTGATCCATGGCCGGGCTTCCCGTCAGCTGCAGCGCCTCTTTAAGGCCATCTACCAGTCCTCCCATTACTACTACATCCACGTGGACCAGGTTTTCCGTCGCCGTGGCGATTGCAGAACACATTTATTCCCAGTAGGAGGTGGTGGTTGAGGTTTTGTGACCACGGTACAGGCAGTCTTTCTACATTCACAGGTTTGGCATGGGCTTACTTTTCGGTCAGGATATAGGCAGGTATCACATCTCAGATTATAGCTGGCATCTCAGGGATTTTTACAATCCTGTTCCAATATTTTTTTCTTTGTTTTCAGCGCTCCAACTACCTGCATAGACAGGTGGTGGCGCTGGCGAGCCAATATCCCAATGTACGGGTCACGCCCTGGCGCATGTCCACCATCTGGGGTGGAGCCAGCCTGCTCACCATGTACCTGCGCAGCATGAAGGATCTCCTGACCATGAAGGATTGGACCTGGGACTTCTTCATCAACCTCAGCGCCGCTGATTATCCAATCAGGTGAGGGGGCGTTCGGTCGAAGGCCAATCGGAGAGGTGTGAGGGATGAGGTGTGTGTCTGGAGAAAAACATGGACCAGGAAGCCAAGTAGTGGCACTAAATCACAACCCTCCCTCACTCTGTCCCTTCTGGTACTGAGGAAAAGGGTCCTGTTCTGTTTTCCAGCTGTCCATGAATTACCTGAGACTGGAACTAGCCGAAAATCGATTAACGATTCCTTGAAGAATTAACTTGGTCAGTGACATGAACTCTTATCATTTGTGGGGGACATCTCTAGCAATTTGTCTCAAATAATGTCTTATGCACCTTCTCGCTGTGATATTTGTTCTTGGAAAATGGCCTGAATCTGCATGGGATTATGGGTATATCACTACGGTTGACCCACCCTGAGCATTACTGCCGGGGTAATAAAAGGTAGGCAAACATCGGCGCAATTTGGTGTGTGCCCACAGAAGAAGAATACATTTTCGAGTTGATGGCTGAATTGCTCCCCCAGCATGGAAAAACAAGTGAAAATTAGGTCGGGGGCATGTGGTGGGCAGGGCATAGCAGCACAGGAAATTTCTCTGTATTGGGAGAAGCAAGTCTGTTTTGTGTCGTACCCTGAGAGTGACAGTGTCGCCACGGTAACCCTAGCCAATTGCCTTTCTCCCTAAACGATGAATGCCTTTAAGGCCCATAAGCTGACCCATTCTACTGGTGCTGCGTTCAGCTGTTAAACCACAACTACATTTTACAGCACTGCTGTTGACATAACAGGCACACATGGGGCTGAGTCTTGTTTGAAATTTTTTTCGAGAAACTAGCACTGGTTTTATTCAACAGAACCATCCACTGTTCGTCCTCTAAAGTTTGGGTCTGCACTGGCATCCAGGCAGGGTTTGGGGTTGGAACAGTGTGTTCTAACCCAGGTGTGGATTGGGGACCTAGGCTTCCCAATGTCCTAGTCCGCCTGCCTCGCCTTGCTCTTATTTGGTTTGGCACCACATCAGCGTCGGATGTGTCCACGGTGACCTGGGCTGCCCTCTTCCCCGCCTGCCTGTGAGGCACGCTGTGCCAGCATGCTGAGTCCTGTGGCACCCCCAGATCGATGCTGCGCTTAAGCCATTTCAACCGCATTAGGGTGTGAGGATCAATGCAGCGCTGTTAAACTGCAGAATAATGAGATCCAGCTGCTCTGCACCCCCGATACACCAGAGGGCGCTACAGAGACTCATCGCTCTGGGGGGCTGATTTTCACTCCTTCTTTACCCGTAACAAACACTAATAATAACACAGTCTGTCATTCACAGACACAAGCCTTCCTCTCTAATAATAACCCAGTCTGTCAGTCATAGACATAAGCCTTCCACTCTAATAATAACACAGTCCTTCAGTCACGGACGCAGGCCTTCCTTTCTAATAATAACAGTCTGTCATTCACAGACACAGGCCTGCCTCTCTAATAATAACCGTCTGTCAGTCACAGAAGCAGGCCTTCCACTCAAATAAAACAGTCTGTCAATCATAGATATAGGCCTTCCTCTCTAATAACAACACAATCTGACAGTCACAGATGCAGGCCATCCTCTGTAATAATGACACAGTCTGTCAGTCATAAAAACATTTTATGGACCTTTTTGAGCTCAGTTTTTGCCTCAATGCCACAGTCCCACCACTTACACTTTCCCTGTAGCGCCCTCTACAGGTTGGTGGGTGTGACCAAATCCGCTGTCGGCTGTTTTTCTGTCTGTTCTCATTTCCCCATAAGAAATCATATAATCCCACAGTAATGCTGTCGACAATTTGTACTCTGTCGTAATCCCCAGCTCGCGTTTGATCTAGGACATGGCACCATAAGCGTTTGACACAGTTATCGGTGCTGTCAGGAAGAGGGTCAGGATTTATTTGTTTTGGTTACCATAACACCTGTTGCACCCCTGGGTACTTTCATGCACCTCCTCAGTGCTGTTTCCACTACAGGTTCGAGTCAGAGGCAAAAGCGTCACCTTGTGGGTATCCAGCCAAAGTGGATGTAACCTAATAGGCGTGATGTACTTCCTGTCTGCTTGGTTAGCGGGTTGCTAATGTAGCAGCAGCTGTGTGGGAATGTGCAGTGTTTTATAGACTCGGTGGAACAAAGGCCCCTCTGTCCGTGCCTGAGCACTGCGCAGAGTCCTGCTCTCTGGTATTCGGGCGGGCATGGCTCCTCGGATTCTAATCACCCATCGATTTGATTATCTTTAGAACCAATGACCAGCTGGTGGCATTCCTCTCCAAATACCGAGACATGAACTTCATCAAATCTCACGGGAGAGACAATGCACGGTGAGTGTGACGACCCCCCCTCCCCCCCATCCTGAAAAGACCACACAGTTTGGTCCATCACGTTCTGTCCTTAAAGGCGGACAGAACCCTTCCACTGCCCTTAGCCACGGCCCTCGTGTTGATGATGAAAGAAGGAGACGTAGGCTGTGCCCGAATTCATGAGCTGCATCCTTCGAAGGCTGCAAAGAGCGAATGCGTCACAGCGATGCGACAAGGCTGTCCCATTTTGATGCCTACTTCAAAAGCGGCCTAGAAATGCGTCCTCCTTTTGCCGAGTTGCATAGTTGCCCAATCTATCCCACGATTCACTGCACAGAGGTAAAGTGGGTGCGTCCTGGCTGGGCGATAGGAGTGGCGCTTCGTGACTCAAGGGAAAGGGCGGGAACAGCTGGTGACGCAAATAGGAAATTATCCGTAGGCCAGGCCATGCCATTTGACAACGCAGTCTGTTTGACCTTTGAAGAACGCAGCCCACAAAGGCTATATCTTCATAGACTGCATCTTTCGAAGGATGCAGCCCCTGAATTTAGACACGGCCACGGAGTCTCTTTAAAGCTTGACCTGCTGACCACCACCCACCCTAAATCTCCCATGCTCGCTTAGTGTGACCCTCCACCATCCTTTGAGGAGGTGTCAGGCTTTTTGACGAAAGGAGATGAGAAGGTTTTACGTAGCTGTTTGACAACCTGTTTCTTCAACTCCACCCCTCCCCAGTGGTGTTGTAAAGCCGCCTGATTCACCACCGGCCGCTCCTGGCTTTGCAGGTTCATCCGCAAGCAGGGCCTGGACCGCCTATTCTATGAGTGCGATACCCACATGTGGAGGCTGGGCGACCGCAAGATCCCAGAGGGCATTTCCGTGGACGGGGGCTCTGACTGGTTCCTGCTCAACCGCGCCTTCGTGGAGTACGTAGTCAGCTCGCAGGACGACCTGGTCGCCAGCATGAAGCGTTTCTACGCCTACACACTGCTGCCCGCAGAGGTGAGAGCTGGTACTGTGAACAAGGGTCGTATGGGCTTATGTACCTGCTCCCCCAGGTCTGCCCAGAAATTCTAGCTCTCCTGACCAGCGGAGGACCCACATGTATTGGCTGCCCATCTGATATGTCCTGCCCTCCCCCCTAGTCATTCTTCCACACAGTCCTGGAGAATAGCCCGTACTGCGAGAGCATGGTGGACAACAATCTGCGTGTGACCAACTGGAACCGGCGTCTTGGCTGCAAGTGCCAGTACAAGCACATCGTAGACTGGTGCGGCTGCTCGCCCAACGACTTCAAGCCAGCCGACTTCCACCGCTTCCAGGTTAGCCACCGCCCACGTCCTCCTGTTCCTTACCTGGGCCCAGACCTTCAAACCAGGCAGACCGGGGCTTGAGCCTGGATGCAGTCTCTGCAAAGGGTTAATTGGCATGGGCATTATGGGAGAATCCTCTATGAGCGGGATAGGGCCAGGTCTGGGCTCAACTGGAGCGGCGGAGGGCGAGGGACTGGGCCGTCTGACCCGCTGGCTCCTTCGACCCGCCGGTGCCGCCCGATTCCATCTGCTTCCCGGCCGGCGCTCTGTTCCCTGTGGTCTGCCAGGGCTCTCGTGAGTCATCACCTCAAACTGGGCTCCGTCTCCAAAAGTAGAGCGCTCTAAATCGGGCCACAGAAGCGTCTCTGGGCGCAGCCGCCTTCCTCGCTCCACTAATCGCGTGCTTGTGGGTTCCTTCACCTCTGGATTGCAGCGCTCGTGGTCCTGGACCTCCGGGATGTACGCAGACCCATCACTCACCCTACGGAGGAGCATTCAGCTCTCTGCCTTTCACCGCAGGCTTCTCCGCATGGGCGTCCATGGGTTCCAGTCCACACCTGTGCGGACAGGCGGACTGGGGGATGAACTTACTTTTACTTACTTAATTTTGTAGGCGGGCCTCCTTCTTATCTGTACACCTGTTCAGCTGGGGACACAGCCTTACCCCAGCCTCAATCCCAATATTCCCCAGCCCAGAGTAAACCTGCAATTGGTGTAGCTTGTTTGAGGACGGTTTCCTCAGGCCTGAATCTGTTCAGAACAGTGGCGTTGGAGTGTGTTCGACATTGGAGGGGACTGCATTTGCCCCAGCACTGGCGGGGGGACGGTGTATATCGCGATATATCACAAATGGAACACATGCAGTAGTCACATTGTGAAAGGATGCATTGTAAAAAAGCTTTAAAAATAATACAGATTTCATCATTTAAAACAGTAACTTTGTCTTGGGTACAATTTCACAACTAAACATAACCTAACTAAAAAAATAACTGACCCATATGATGGTTTTGTCTAATACAGGACTACAGAATTTGTTAGGTATATGTTATATCCTCACTCTCTGCTCCGCTCATGCGCAGCAAATCGGCCTCAGTAATGCGGATTCATAATGAAAGATAAGGAATACATCCTTAATTTTTTATTTTTTGTTCCCCCTTTTTCTGACCAAACCTCCAAACCTCCGACTCTGAACCTAGATGACTATCAGGCCGCCTCCCTGACGGACCCTCTGGATGGATTTAAACCCCCGGGATTGGTCTGTGGTTCTCAGTGGGCCACCGCTATTGGCTGAGCACCACCCCCCTTCATGGGCTCTGTCTGCAGCACGTGAGCCTCGTCTCTGTCAGCAGACGGCAGGTTTGAGCGGAAGCCTTCCTCCTTCCCTAATAAATGCACGCCTCCTGGCCTCCTGGGATAGCAGTGCTCTGATCTTATTTTTACCACGGCTCCCTCACGCCTCCCGCGCCTCTCGCCGGCTCCTCGCCCCGGGAGCCGGCGAGGGAAGCTGTCAGTCTCTCACGGCTCTGTCTACCGTGCGCATCCTCTCTCGTAACCCCCCCTGAGATCGCTCGGTCTGACTGATGGCTTTTTCCCTCCACAGCAAACCACCAGGCCGACTTTCTTTGCCCGCAAGTTTGAGGCCAGCGTCAACCAGGAGGTCATCAACCAGCTGGATGCCTTCCTGTTCGGGCCCTTGGCCCCCAGCACCCCAGGGCTCCAGGCTTACTGGGAGAACATGTACGATGAGACTGACGGAGTCAGCAGCCTCTCCGATGCCCAGCTGACCTACTACCACGCCTTTGGACGCATGGGCCTGGTGCACGCTGCCAGTCTGGCACAGGGAAACCCCAGCACCATCAGCTGCAGGTCAGAGTCAGCGGGGCCCCAGGTGCCGGAAAGGTCCACTGTCACTGCAACACCTCGATCGAAGCTGCTGTCTACCCCCAACTACCATATTCGCATTATTTACCCAAAAAATTAGAAGGTGTGCTAAAAAAAGACTGAATTTACTGTGAGATGCCACAAAGGACTGTCAGTGGAAAGTTACTGTAATGTAACCGTCTGCCGTTAAACTCCCGCCTCCTGCAGCTTATAGGACAGAATGATTTTGAAAGGCAGGTGGTCCATCCAATGGCACATGAGCTGGATGGAGAAGGCAAGTGTGAGGTACCAGGCACAGTCTGGGTATGGTGTGTTCTGAAAAACTGAAGGCCATTATACGTTACAGTTTGCGTGTGTTACCCAGAATGCAGCTGACCTGCATACCCCCACGGCTCTTATTCCAGGCATGAATATGACTGGGCTTCAGGTGTGGGGGGGCTTTAGCGGCCATGCTTCTGAGGAGACAGCGAGTCACTGTTCTTTACCTCGGGTGACATGGGCAGGGAGGGGCTGCAGTGAAAGGGCTTCTGTCACCCTACCGGGGACTGCTGGCTCGGGGGGCGGGCGGGGGTGTGTGTAAATATTTGCTGTTCTGCTTGTCAGGGTGGCTGTGCAGGGATCGAGTCCTGCAGCTTCTCCCAGAATACAGATGAGCTGAGCGGGAGGCATAGGGCAGCTTCTCTCCCTCCCATCCTGTCCCTCCTCCTGTCCCTCCTCCTGTCTGCCTGTGCTCTCCTTCTCCTCCTCTTATTCCTCCTCCTGTCTGTGTTCTCCTTCTCCTCCTCTTATTCCTCCTCCTGTCTGTCTGTGCTCTCCTTCTCTTCCACCTATCCCTCCTCCTCTCCGCCCATGCTCTGTCCTCCTCCTGTCACACCTCCCGTCTGTCTGTGCTCTTCTTCTCCTTCTCTTCCTCCTCCTGTCATCCATGCTCTCCTCCTCCTCCTGTCTGCCCATGCTCTCTCCTCCTTCTCCTGTCCTACCACCTCTCTGCCCATGCTCTGTCCTTTTCCTGTCCTGCCTCCTGTCTATCTGTGCTCTCCTCCTTCCCCTCTCCTTGTCGTATCCCTCCCTCCCTATCCTCTTTTCCACCTGTTTGAGGGGTGGCTGACATCGTGTTTGCATTCAGGTGACAGCCGGCAGTGTGCGTGTATCTTGTGCTTCATGTTGTTTCTCTCTGGTTGGGGGGGGAGCATAATGGGGGCCCTGTGGCGGGTGGCTGGAGTCACTGTGATAAGGTGCGAGGCCTCAGTGGGGATGGGCCCCCCGATCAGGTGCCCCCCCCCCACGGAGGCTGGGTGCGTAGCTGCTGGCAGCAGCTGTGTTTACCACACATTTGTGTGGGGCCCCCTGTTAGCCACAGATAGTCTCTAGACTAAATGTCAAATAAACACGTTATTGAGGAGATGCTGAAGCAGCATGTTCTGCTAAACAGCTACCTACCATCTTCTGACTCTGCTCACTAGCTACATATTTACATTTTAAAACATCTAGGGGGGTGGGGGTGCTGTATCTGCCCCCAGGACAAGTCACCTCCCCAGCCGTCTCGCTGCCCCACCACATGTTGTGAGCTCCTTCAGGCTACATGCCTGCTTCTGTCACCACGTCTCCTCCAGATCCCTGGTCTTCGCTCCTCTTTCCCCCATGAATTATTCATCCCGGGATCACCAACAGCTTTCCAAAGTGGCGTTCTGCCTGTAAACGTGGGAGGGGTTGCCTCTGTAAAAGGCAGCGAGGTGGGAGGGGGGCTTAATCGGGCACATTAGCGGAAGGAGCCTCCCCTCCCAGCCTAGACATGTGGGTCACATTGCTGTGATGGATTCTGGTCCTGGAAGTGGGACCGGCTCTAATTAGAGGGTCGTGTTCTGGTTGTGGGACGGTCGATCTCTTCACGGTTCGGCTGCATTACCTGCTGTGTGTGCATCAGTCTCATGCGGTCCAGCTCCGGTCCTGCTGCTTGCTGCCGCACCTCCAGTACCCCCCGCTCCAGTTCAGCCAGACTCCCCACCCGCCACATCTTACTGGACCTTGTACAGAATTCACTGTTAGGTTGTCGCTATTCTGAAAAACATTTTAAACATTTATAAGGCTTAGTAAGCGATGAGGAAAATTAACTCGTCTCTCCTGACCGACCTCCTTCAGACGTTATTCCCCAGTATCTGTATCTGGCTCCATCCCATATGAAATAATAAACAAATATTACATGATAAAAAATTACTGTCATGAAGCATGATCACACCATACGTCCTGCAGCCACATTGCCAAGTTAGGAGAACATGAATCGTTAAGAGCAGGTTAAATCTTGAGGTCGATTGCGAATAACGCTCACAGCTTTATGTGTGTGTGTGTGTGTGTGTGTCTGTGTCAGGGTGACTTTGCAGAGGAGATCCCGCTGGCACGCCCGCACCTCTGTGCCATGCTGAGGTGATCAGCTGGCAGGCATATGGGAACGGGGGAGGGCGGGGGGGGGATTTCTGACGTCAGTGTCTGGGACTCCGGCTCTTGCTGGGGCTGCATCTGTGTGTGTGTAAGTGTGTGCGTGTGTGTCTGACTGTGTGTGTGTGTGTGTGTGTCTGTAGTCCAGGTATACATTACACTGTGGGGAACAAATGTTCCCACAATGTGATAAAAACCTGTAATTTTGACGTTGTGGGGACAATTTTTTCGGCCCCCACAAGGGGAACATAAATTTAATAAAAATCTATTACTGCAATCAAAAAACTAAAAATATTTTGTTTGGTTACTTATTAGGGCTGGGTGGGGGTTAACTCTAATAGGTTAGAGTTTTCCCCATAGAAATGATTGGAGAGTCCCCACAAAGAGATAATTACAATCCTGTGTGTGTCTGTGTGCACTTATGTGTGTTTGTGACAGACAGAGAGAGAAAGATGGGGGAGGGAGGGACAGGGTGGGGAGAGAGGGAGGAACAGGGTGGCAGTAGTGGGGCAGTAGTGCATCAACGTGCCATCTCCAGATGACGTCAGGGAGATCCTCGCAGAGAACAGCTTCTGCTTCCCCCAGAACATCTGTCAGAAGAGGACCCACATGGTGCCATGATGCAGTCAGATCTGCAAATCGTAACCATCCCTGAATTATCCTGCCCACCCCCACAGGTACCTCCCCGTGGGACACCCAGTGGCGGTACACCTCTACTTCATGTCCGACCAGTTCCAGGGCTACCTGGTGAGGTACCACGCCACCAACTTAGCCACCAGCAAGGTGGAGGCTCTGGAGACCTGGGTCACGCCCAAGACGGCCTTCCGGTTTTCAGGCCCTCCGGGAAGCTTCTCTCGACTGCAGTTTATAGAGGTAACCACCGGGGCGGCGCCAGACTACATTTCAGCCTGGGGCCCCTGAGGTTTGGGCCTCCTATTGCCCACAAACAGTCAATACACTAAATATTAATTAATTACTTTCCTTATTTAGGAGATGCTGAGGCAGCATGTTATGTTGACCAGCTAGCTTGAATCTCCTGACTCTACTTGCTAGCTATTTATTCCATTTTTGAAACATCTGGGGGAGGGTCTAGGGGACATTTTGATTGGGGCCCCAGAAACTACTACCCTAGTCCTGACCCCAGACAAGTGCATATAAGTTCGTCTTTCCTTCTTCGGCCCGGCTCCATAGTCCTCAAAACACACATTTAGGACATCACGTTTCCCACCAAAAGCCACAATGATGCATTTCAGAGCACCAATAGAAACCGCTGACCTCTAGCCATGTCGCGTTCGTCCTCAGGCGCCCGTGCGTGCCGCATTTATAATTCGGTCTGCCCTTCCGAAGCAAACTGACCCTTTTACGTTCTAATCTGAAGCCGATGACCTCCAGCTACTGAGATTTTTATTTTCTTTTCCTGTAAATTGAACGAGCTCGCCTCCGTCCTTCCTCGCCATGGAGAATAGCTGGTGTTTAGCATGCGGGAGGCATGACTGAGTAATGAAAGCGGTTAAGGGGCTCGTTGTTTAACTTGAGTCAGGAAGCTTCCTTCGGCATGGCCGAGTGAGACCCTGCTGTCGCTGAAGCTCCCCCCAGAGCGGCTGTGGGATCCGCGTTGCTCATAGCACTGTCTCCCCCCTCAGATCGGCACAGACTGGGATGCCAAAGAGCGGATCTTCCGGAACTTCGGCAACCTGATGGGCCCCCTGGACGAGCCGGTGGGGATGCAACAGTGGGCCAAGGGGCCTAACGTGACGGTGACCGTGGTGTGGGTGGACCCTACCAATGTCATCGCCGCCACTTACGACGTGCTGATTGATGCTGCCGCCGACTTCACGCACTACAAGCCGCCGCTGAACCCACCGCTCAGGCCTGGCATCTGGACTGTACGCGTGCTGCACCAGTGGGCCGCCGTGGCCGAGACCCGCTTCCTGATCGTCCCACTGGCCTACAGCGACCGTCAGCCCATCCGCCGAGGTGTGTCACTGTCACTGCATCGAGATTCCGCTATAGTGTTTCAAATAATTCTATTACTTACTGCAGGAAGATATCAGACTTCAAAGCAAAAGGTGGGATTTATCACAAATTGTCAATCACTGCAGTGGGTGGGATTTACTGTGAGCCTGTGAGATGTCAGTTCCTGTGGTGCATGGAGCTTAGTGCAGGCTGTCAAATATTGTAGAGGGTGGAGCTCACAGTGAGCTCACAGTCATTACTGTGGGTGGGATTTATTGTGATATCTCAATCAATACCTTGGGTGGAGCTTTCTGTGAGCTATCACTCATTACAGTGTATGGCGCTTACTGTGAGCTGTCAGTCATAAATTGATTCAGCATAGCAGGAACCAACTCTAATTTCTCTTCTCTAGTGGAATATACTGTTATCCAAGGTGACTTAACCAGCTATTATGTATTAAACTCACTCTTATTTCACAGGGAGGATGCAGAGTGAGCACCCTGTTGTGATTCACAGCACCAGGAAACATTTAAAAAGCAATTTGGCACCTTAACAACAAGTGACTTTGTAATGAAAAGCTGCAGTTTACTCCACTTTGCACAGTGGGTCTTTATCACGGCTGCTGGGAGGAATGTGGAGACTCTCCCTCTGCTGTAAGTCACCAACGTGTGAGCATTTCTGAAAAGGAGAACCCTAACCAAGAACTGAATACACAGAGAGCAGCTTCTGGAACATTATGGCCGGAACATTCAGCCACGAGACGGTCAGATTGATTGCAAGCAGGCCGTTGTGTCTGACTACCGGTGCAGGAGACATTGTGTATGTGTGTGTGTGTGTGTGTGTGTTTGTGCAGCGTTGCACGTTGCCCCCGGCTACTCAGTTCTGTAGCCAAGTAGCCAACCTCATTGTGCCTGAGGGGGCATGAGGGATCACACCCCCCCACTAGAAGGTTTTGAGGGGGACCAGGTGAAGGTGGTGAATCTGGTATGTCGGCATTTCTGGGAGTTGAACTCTTTTGTCCGTGTTTTGCCAGCGCCCAAAGGCGTAATGCTGCCCTGCTCCAGCAAAGCCTTCCTTCCGGTAGCTTCTGTAGCGCCAACCAGGAGTTCTTTGGCTGCCCGCATCTTTCTAGACCTCCAGCGGGGCAAAATTAACTGTTCTGTATTGAGGTTTTTCAAAAATAGCATCTGGTGAAATATCACCAAAGAGACTCTATAGTTTTCTCATCTCGAAGTGAGTAAAGAAGGGTCATGTGATCTGCACATGTGGTGAAATCCGCAGAGTCCATCAAGAGTTAGATGACTCAATGTGGGCCAGCGCAAGTCTTAAATGGAGTAGCCTGAATTATCTCAAAGAGGCTCCCTGTGGCTGCCACGACTGGCTGGGTGGGGGGTGTGGGCAGGGCTTTGAGGTGAGAGTGATCTCACTGCGTGAGACGGCAGTGTAATGCGGTTGGAATTCAGTACGGGTGGCAGGGGGGCTGATTCTGTGGTGCACCATGGCAAATGGACACCACCGGCCGGACCGCCCTCCATGTGAGGCATGGACCCACCAGCGCCAAGGGGTACCATGGCGAGTTCCTCAGGAAATGAGACCTTGATGCCGATTATGAAGATGATGCTAAGGCGCTAAGGGGCCCACTACTCAAACCATACATTTGCATGTGTTGGGGGCCCCTGTTGGCTGCAAACTGTCACTGCACTAGGGGAGTGACCTTTTTGTCACCACAAACAACAACAGCGAATAAAAGTGTTAAGCATGGAGGGCCTGCTTAACACAGAAAAGCAGATAAACGGGCGGGGGTGTTTAAATGTCCACCCGCCACCAGTCTAAACCTGCCTGATCTGAGAAAGTCTGTTACTTCCTCAGTGACTCCAAAGTCAGAAGTTCATCTCCAACCAGCATTAAAAGTCGCCGTCACCTCTGCGTGCGGGATGAGTCACCAGACCGTTGCAGGAAAGAGTGTGGCGTACACAGTGTCCACATTGCCCAGATTAAATCAGGACGGGGATGGAACTGAGCCCATAGAACGTCGCGGGGGCGGCGCCGGCCCGCCCCCCCCCCCCCCCCCCCCGCCGGGCCGCGCGGGCGGGGGGGGGCGGGGGGCGGCCCCGCGCGGCGGGGCAGGGGGGCCGGGGGGGCCGGG
>JAODLD010000004.1:69581-91934 GCA_026781065.1 Mormyrops boulengeri | reverse complement strand
GTTGTGGTATTACATGGTTTGGTATACTATAGTGTGATATGCACTGTAGTGGGGCCCACCACATAATACTGTTGTGGTATTACATGGTTTGGTATACTATAGTGTGATATGCACTGTAGTGGGGCCCACCACATAATACTGTTGTGGAATACTTGGATATGATGTTAAACTGCATCCGGCCCTGCAAGCGGTCCTCCAACTTGCAGGGAAAATTTTTTGGGGGGATTGGCACTCCAGGCACCATAAAACCACTCACAACAGCTCGAAATAAACAGGCATGATACCATTCTGCTCTCCATGGGAGTAGCTCTGCTGCAGCCCACCACAGGAAGGCGCCATGGCACCATGTTCCTTGACTTTGCAAATGGTCAGGGGCTGTGGGTAGCTGGATCCTGGTTCCAATGCCCTGAACCGCATCGTTGGAGTTGGTATTCCAGTACTGGTGGTGTGACAAAGGAGTTCGATCACAACCTTGTGGGCAGACGCTGAAGGCTCCTACATAACATACATTGCTGAGGACCCAAGCAGCTGGACCAGGCCAAGGGGACGCCACGTAACACTTGGCTGCGGCAGATGAATGGCCTTTTCCGGAGTGTGGGACTGGACCGTGTGTCTGCATGGGGGGTTTTCAGCCAGGATCCCGTGGAGTTTCGCCATGTGGTGGGTGCAGCAACGCGCTGCATCAGTGCATGACCCCCAACATGACCTGACTAATCTGCTTAACAAATTGTAGGTGAAAGTCAATGTCCGTAAACCTGGCGTCTGGTCAAATGTTTCGCCTGTCATCTTAAGTCCTGGTGATTATTCCACATGAGCAATATATCGCTGATATCGCCCACCCGTAGCCCATGTACATACGCATTAAACACACAAATGGTATTTGACATATGATTTATGTCAGAACATATGTCAGTGCAGAGTGGTCCACTGTGCACTGAACTGCATTGTGAACAACGCATGTTTTAACCTAAACCATAAAGAAGTTTGAATCTACTGGAAATCAGTTTAATATCGGGCTGTCGCGACCCATTTGCATGCAAGTAAGTATAACTGACTGATTACCATCATCATACATGCTGCACAGTTCAACAGTCACAAAAATCTCATTCTCTCCTTTATTAAAACCACAAACGGTATTTAATGAAATATTAAGCAGGTGTATTCTACAAGGCAGCTATATGAAATGTAAACTAGATATTCTGTAACCATGTGTACACAGTGCTGACAAACTGACATCCATGTCAGTTTCATGGATGCTGGTGTCCATGGCCTGGACAGCTCTATGTGACCTCACCTCAATACACCAACTCTGGCTTCCTTTCAAATCAAACTTTAATTTATGACACAGCCAAGAAAACACATAAGATGGGAACAGTCTGGTGCTTAGCATAACCAAGGTAGAGCACAGGCTTATTTACAGAAATCACCCAGAAGAGGGCTGGATCCAGAATGTCAGCAGGTGAGAGCAGATACAGCAGTAGACTCCTATAACTCACATTCCAGCCTGCTGAGGACTTGCAGGTCATTCATCTAATGAAACGGATTCCATGGTTTCAGTGCACATTAAAAATATGGAGGGGAAGTGAGCTTGAATATAAAAACGAGGACTTTCAATTCACGACATTAACATATAAAAACAGGAAATTCACACTGAAGGTAACGTTTGCTCAGAGGGGTACAGGGTGACCGACTGCTCGGTGACCATGGCAGCAAAATATCAGCTGCAGGGGCCGGGTAAAGGCAGTGAGCCCATTGTGACTACCGGGCTCATGGACAGACACTTCACTGCAGCGGACAGGGGGGGTTTAAAGGGTGGCATTTCAACTGTGCTTGTGAGCTGGATTAAAATGGAGATGGACTGTGTGTGTGTGTGTTTTCCACTCGTCTTGCCAACCCCTCTGCTCCCTTTCACTCGTTCTTCTTCTCCTTCTGCTTGAGCAGCTTGTTGATCTCACGCCGGGCCATGCCCATGTACTTGGAGATGATGCCGTGGCGGTTGAGGCCGGGCAGGAGCAGGAGGAACGTCACTGTGAAGAGAGATGCTGGTCAGTCTCGCTTACAGCTGTGTGTCAGCATGAGCAGAGTGGCCTGCACTCAGAAGGGTCCTTTTCTGCAGTTCGAATTACATTCTCACATTTTATTTATTTAGCTTTTTTCCAAAATGACATTTTACGAGGAAGCTGGGCCAGCTAGTCCCTGAAGCAAAGGGTCAAGGGCCCAACGGTAAAATGACTGCCAACTCAGAGCGCAGCGTTGGTGTAGCTGTAACATCGGTATAGCTGAATGGCACAGAACTGTCATATTTCTATCACTATTTCCATATCATTTTCTACAGTGTAATGTTTGACAGGTGCTCATTTAATGACATCATCTCGTCACACATCGGAAGCACAACTTGCCCTATTTGAACCTCGTATGTCTGTGCAACATTACACTTCTTGGCAAATTTTATGATGGTGCCCGATTTCTACCACTTCGTCTCACGAAGCCCAGAATGGAATATTCAGCCAGATATTCTGATTTTGGATTCTTTGTGTTCTCTGTCTGTTTAATACAAGTTCTGCATAGCACCTGCACTTGTGTGAGTGGGTGTCTATGGGTCTCGTTACGGTAGGATGACATGTCCCTGATGGCTGACACTATTATGGTGTAGCAAATATACCATATATAGGCAGTTTATTATGTCAATAGGACAAAGAACTAGAATAATGCATGTTATTTTGTCAATTTTTCCTTATCCCGCCGATTTGGAGTGATATAAATAGGTGCACATAACTGGTACACAAATATGCATTCGCTACTGTAAGACATAAGCCATAAGACAGTGAGATAAGCCACGCCCTGCGACCGAGTCATTCGGATAGGTGCTGCAGAGACAGCGAACTGTACCAGTGCTTCACCCCCACCTTCACAGGAAATGTTTTGGTCTCAGATAAGTTAAGCATCGGCCTCCTTTTTGCAAGCGACGATCCACACATGACATTGCATGTCAAAGCTCTCATCTCCAGTGCTCCTCAGAATTCATACTGCCAACCTCTCCATGCTTGCCAGGAAGCTTGTCCTCAGAAATGGCCATTCACAGTTGCCTCGCCTTCCCTAATCCCCCTCCTGACAACATAATCAGGCTGAGATCTACAGAGTGCTCCTAAATTCAGCCACTGGCCTTCAAGCCTACATGCCGCATCTGATTGCCTCACTCAGCTGTCAGCAGCTCCCGTGAACGAACCACACCGCATCCTGCAGAAATTCACACCACTCACCAGTAACACTGGCACAGCACTGCAAATTTCACTCATTATGTCGCCTTCATAACTTCTACTCTCTATATGGTTGACAGTTTCCTCAGGGGGTAGTGTGAGCGTGCCAGTTCATTTGGAAAATGCTTGAGAACTCTTCAAATGACGATATTCCTTTGCTAACTGTGCTGCCAAAGCGGGGAACACTAACACCAGGAAAGGAAGCCAGCGTGTGAGCAGAGCTGCACAGGGGTCACTAAAAGAAACGGGCAGAGAGCCACATCTACATACCGATAAGGTAGGTCAGGAACAGGTTGTGTACTTGCTGGCCAAGCCAAGCCACCATCACAAGACTGGTGATCACAGACATGAAGTACTGGGGAAGAGAGAAACACCACAGGGAAAATCTCAATTCCAGTCTGATATCTAATAGCCAATCAAAACCATCCAAGACAAATCCCCCCCCAAAGAACTCATTACATGTTAATATCAGTATTTTGTGTCTTGCAGAACAAGCAAGAAAACATTAAATAGTACAATGTGCCAGCTAGCTCTGAGTCTACAGCCCTGACACCAGACTACAGATGTCTGTGGGTTCCGTTTGGCTTCTGGTCATGTGTCTAGTGTGGCACAGCCAAGTCTTTATTCCAAAGCAGATCTGCACCCGGCAGGCTAGAAAAATGCAGGCTGATATGCCGTACCACTTTGGGTTTCTCATCCTTGAGGGCCAGAAGGCTTTTCCACCAGCCCTGCACACTGTGTCGGCTCATCACCAGGTTCCTGCAGATCTCATGAAAGCGCTGCTGCTGCTCGGTGGTCCTGGAGGTGGCGCCGGTGAACAGAAGAGGTGTCATGGCTTCAATCCATTAAATACATCACACACCAAGAAATGTGTTCAAGTGTCAATGCTTTGTGTACCAAAAGGCACATTAATGTACACAAAACGAAGGAGTCTTAGACACCCTGCTTAACATCTAAATAGGATCCTCTTACTGCGGTTTTACTAGAACATTCCACAGCATCTTATGATCTGCAGACAAAGCTTCATTCAGGCAACACTGTCAATTCTACATTCATGTCGCCATTTTGCAAGTTTCGTGCATTGTCCATATACGTGTGTGCGCGCACGTGTCTGAAGCTGATAGTTGCCACTTTTATTTTTAATACAAGAAAAGGAAGTGATTAAAATTACGACACAAGCAACTGAAACCAAGACAGTCTCACTGTGAGCAATGGGTCATAACCAGATGGAAGATTCGAGGTGTACACCCAGATCTACCAGGCATAGCAGTGACCTGCCATGACAGGAAACAGGTTGGATACGCTCGACCTCAACCTGAAAAACGGGCTTCTGAACATACTTCTGAGGGACAGACTCAGCTGCATAAGTCACATATTCACACTCCTAGTAGCCAATCAAGGGTTTTATTCGAATTTGAGCAGTGCAAGCCAAATGGCATGAAACCCAGGTACGGAAGCATGCCTAGACGCATTTAGGAATGCAACGCCTAAGTTATGCACATGGGTATGACCCAGATCTTCTGGAGGACCGGGCATTTTCAGTGCTGCTAGTCCCGAGTTGCGATTAGCAACTGTCAGCACCAATCAGAGCTGTGCTGCGCGGGAGGGGGCTCAATTCTTGCCAATTCAGCAGATTTTATTTACAGAACTAAAAACTGAACCACATGCAAGTGGCTATGGATCAAAGACTCATTGCTGAGCGCTCAGAAATAAACCCCAGATCTGGCCCCTCCCCCACCCCCAGTCAGCTGCTGAGTCCAGAGGACACGACTGGACATTACACAGCAACTGTGGCTTGTCACACAACACTGCCGCAGGAGAACACTGAAACACTCCGTAAAGGTCAAGACTGGCCTGCCAGCGAAAGAACGGCTAGCTGACATCCTAACAGTGTGTGTGCGCGCAGGCGTGTGTCGAAACCCCATTAACTTACCATTTGTTGGAACCAAAGACTCTGGGGGCCAGGGTGGGCACCAGGTAATCAGCCAGGCACAAAATCATCACAGCACAGGACACTCCAGTTAGCACAGACGGGTCCAGGAAGTAGACCAGCCTGCACAGACAGATGCCAGACATTAATGCAAACTCAAAAAGCACAGCAGACATTTAACCAACAAGTACAGAGCACTCCTTACAAAAATTAAGGCAAAATCTACCAAGAGACAAAGGATGACTCACAGACACACCTGCAAACCTGTTTAACCAACAAAACACGACTGAACCTTGACCTAAAACAAGCAGGTGCCAAACTGATTCAAGTTAGGGTCTGATGCAAAGTCAGGGTCTACTCTGATGAGCACTGCTTTACAGTGAAAATGACAGCAGTCCATTCATAATCTGGAGGTACAGCCAGCCTGGGGTCCATCATTACATAAGCTAGGAACAGACTGGTTGCCATTAAAAGAAGCATATCAGAAACTGAAGATTTGACCACCTGTGATAAGTCTGTGACAATGAGCAACACAGGATCTAGGGAGGCAGTGCTAAGGACATCTGAAAACACCATTTTATACAGGTGCTTTTGTTTATAATTAATGGTGTAGATCAGTGTTTCCCAACTCAGTCCTAGGGGAACCCCGGACAGTCCACGTTTTTACCTCCTCTCAGCTCCCTGCGCACCTGTACCCGGTATTCTGTGTTCCTGATTGGCTGGGGGCTGGGAGGGAGCAAAAACGTGGACTGTCCGGGGTTCCCCGAGGACTGGGTTGGGAAACACTGGTGCAGATATACTGCATACATGTGTCAGCATTTTCAGTTGTGCAACATAGTATGAAGTAAATACTCACAAGAAGAGCACAGTGGTGACAGCCACAAGGGCACCAGGGAACCAGGGCTTCTCCCAGCGCAGAACCCGGTCACTGGCAAGGATGACCTCGCCCCAGCCCTGCAGCTGCTCCTCCAGCTGCGACGTCTCATGGGCCTGTTTGACGGCACACAGGACACCACAGTCACGCACACCCCCACCTCCCCGTCCTACCTGCATGCTAGCCAAGTGCACAACCCTCCCCCACCAAAAACCCAGATACCATGTTTGTGTAATATAATGGGGGCGGTTCGACAGCAATGCGCCACTGCAATACACACTGCTGATATGAATGTCTACTGCAGACTAAAAGATGACACAGTGCAGGAAGCAACACAAAGACGGCAGTCTGATTTTAGGTCGTTATATATAGATTACCGTGGTCTCTTATAATCCTAAAGGCACCTAAAGACCGGGCTGCGTGAACAGTTCTAAACAACGGGTTCACAAACAACTAAACACTAATCACTGGCTTCCCAAGGCCGCTATAAGCAAACAGATTACAGTGAGGCGACATTAGTAGAGAACGGCTGAGTAGAGGCAGGTTAAGGCATAAACTAGCTGGTTAACAGTTACTGCGTCACCGCGAAGAGTACACAGTCAGGGATGAAAGAGAGGACAGAGGCCAAGGGGAAGGGGTGCGACTTAACTGGTTGTCAAAGCTTTCAGAAATCAGGTTAGAGAGCGGACTGGACACGAATGTAGTTAACTAGTAAATGAACAGCCGCACAAGATTTTTGCCAACAGAAACGACAGGTGCAGCCCAGCGCAGAAGCAGGCCAATATATTGATATAGAATACAAGCTACACGACTAAACAATTACGAACATTTAAAAAATGTATATTATTTTAAAAGTCGTTCGATAAATGTCTTACATCTCTCTTATTTGTATTCTTGAAACACACCCGACCGGCTGAAACCTCGCAGGCTATACACATACCGAGCTAACGTTAGCCAGCTAGCCTCCCTCCCTTAAACGTGCACCGCCGAGCATACGTACAATAAGGTTTGCGCTCTTGTTGTCGCCTTCCGCCATACTCGAGCTTTGACAAGAACAGCTTTTGCGGAAACGTTCGTCAGCGGCTTATATATCGTCAACAAGAAGCCGCTTAGAAGAGAAAAACGCCAGACAGCGACTCTCAAGCCCACACCTATCCAAAACGGACTTCAACAGTCAGGGGTGTTTTTACGCATGCGCAGTCCGACGGTGTGGAATCCTGGGAAGTGGAGTCTACTAAAAGAAACGGATAAAGGTATGCACAAGAGTCGAATATAAACCATTCTCATGTTCTCATATTCGTGAGATGCCAAATACTTCACGAGTTCATCGTAGCAGAGTCAGAGCAAGAAATCAGCTGGCTTTGTGATGAAATCATTGATTTCCCTCTCCCCTACCCTCCAGCGAAAACACGGTAAAACAGGGCTTGCGCAACCCTCGGGGATCTTCTTCCACATCCGATTGGCTGGCTCGATTAAAAACAACGTTTGGTTTTCACCAATTGAAAAATGCATATGATGACGTCTGAACAATTTATTGTCCTTGTAAAACTGATTTTCGAAAAAGGAATGTGTTCCTAAATTCCAAATGTCGTGACTATTTAGTATTGATATTGCAAATATATTATTTTAAACTTAGTGTTTATGTTCATTTTTCGATATTGATTTATATTGCAGAAAAACAATGACCATCTCATTGCAGTGAAATTACTGGTTGAGCGCTGGGCTTACTTAAAAAAACAAAAACAAAAAAAACCCTGGTGACAATATAGGTTGAAGATTCTACGTAAAGAAATTATGTCAATTTATAATAATATTTCCATAGCTAGTTAGCTCGCATCTGTCGCACAAGAAAAGTAGTGAAATATTAAACCTAGTGTAAATAACTGTCACGAATGCAACCAGAGGTATTTCTTCTGAGTTTTTTTTCCACTCGCTCTTTTGCATCCCTTATCAGATTTCTAACAGCTGGCCATTTCACTGTACAAAGTCAGGTAAAAAAAAAAAAATCAATGAGCCTTTAGCAGAGGCAAAATGCAATTCAACATTTCAAGTTTCAATACTCCACCCAGCCCCCCAACCACACTCCCACCTTGATGTAATGAAGGCAAACATTTCAGACCGTTTTTAAATCCCAATTTATTAGGCAAACAAAACTGAATAAAATCTTTAAGAAACAAACTGCACCATGACCAAACACTTATTAATCATTTAGCACATTTCCCCACTAAAAGGTAAAACTAGTAAAACAAGCAACAGGGGATACAGCTTAGGAATGGTACATTTTCACTGTAAAGGCAAAGGATCAAATCCAGTCTTTCAAAGAAGCAGAAGGGAGGAAAATGTCTTGAATATATTAACAGATCAAATGCAAAGGGGAAAACAAGTTTCAAAAATCCAATTAAGTCAAGGCGTCTTACATATTGTTCAAAACACTTAAGTCTTCCTCACTTTTGATTCAAAAAAAACCAAAAAAAAACCAAAAATTAAACGTGCCGTTTTTATTTGCCCCCTTTTAAAAACCCCAAAAAAAAAAAAAAAAAAAAAAAAAAAAAAAGAGTGAAATGCTCAAAGACTCATCTCCTTGGCATTTTATTTAAGTGAAATTTCTGCACGAGACATCTTTTTTTTAGTGGTGTGTAAAATAAGGGTTTATTCATTTGCGATAACATCCTAGCAAAAGGAAAAAAAAAAAAAAAAAAAAAAAGTTGTCTGGATTACACCGTTAATTAAAAGAGCTCCAGTCTGCGGCAGGCCCGTCGGACTGAATGTAGCCCACGGAACTCCCCCCCCCTGTCCTCCCGAGAGACGCCCTCCGATCCCAACAACTTGTGAGCTGGCGTCGCCGACGGGAGAAGCAAAATCAGGCTGGTTGCTTGACCGGGGGCCGCTGCCTCTCGCTCTCTGCTGAGATGCAGTCCACGAGAGAGCTGGTATCAGCCCTCTGCCCTGCAGGAGCAGTCTGTCAAGCAGGGCCCTGCAGCCAAGTCCCCCTGTGTGTCGGTTTGTTTACTGTTGTTTTGTTACAAGGGTGGGGGGTGGCTCAAGCTTGCCACCTTATTACCCCCCTTAACCACCTCGGTCAGCCCCCCACACACCCTAAGGAGACAGACGCAGACCCCATTTGGAGGTGTTAGCAGGGTCGCCGGGGGCAGCCGTGCTCCGGGGGTCCGGGGTGGACCCTGGGGAGGATCTGTGGATCCCCCCACCTTCCCCCCTCCCCCACGGGGCTCTGTGACTCCTCCGCCCCAGACCCGGTGGGTCCTGGTGGATCTCTACCCTCGCTGGACCAAACAGATCTCACGGCGTCCCGTTCACACCCACGCAGTCCAACCCTCATACAGCTGAGCCAGGTTATCTACGTTCGTGGCCTCCTTGATCACGTAATCCACCTGGACGGGAGCGGAGGACAGGAGACAGTGGTCAGGCAAATGCACATGGGTTCATCACAATGACAAATCACAGGTCCCAAAAGTGCAAATTCTAGAAAATTCATTCTGCATCAGTAATCACATTCTTTTACATGTAGCTGCTCGCCCAAAACTCTGATTTCATAATCAGAATGCTTTAACTATACCAGAGGAAAATCCTTACAGCCAGTGACAATGATGAAAGTCCCTTTCAAGAGACCCTGAAACAGTAATTTAGGAGGGACTGGGCAGCCATTTGACCTTGGACCTCCAGGGATACCCACCCCACTTGAGAATTTTTGGTTCCTCTGCTCCGTTGCCCACTGGCTTTGTTTCATACTACAATGGATTGCCATTCACCCATGTCAATCATTGTCTTGTCTATTCTGTGCTTGGCCCCCTTATTTGCGCTGCTGTTAATCCTATGAACCCCCCCATTCACCTGTCCCCTACCATACAACCGTGAAGAATTTCACTATGTTCCTCAGAACACATGACTATAAGACTTGACATTGAAACCATGGGGCTTGGTCCTGCACAGCACGCACATGCACCGCAGAAGCACTCCAGCACACACAGGTCACTGCGCCAACGGCCAAATACGACACCTGCTCTGTGACCGTCATCCTCCTGTTGGGGTCCAGGTCTCTCCCCTCCAGCTTGGCCTTGACTCGCTTCCAGACACTGACGGCATACGAGTTCCTCTCCTGGACAGCTGCGTCATCACAAAAACACCAGCAGTTCGTCATGCCGCGTTAAGCCGGCACAGGCACATCATTCTCGCTGCTAATGACCGCAGTACTAAAAACCTGCTATGCTAGCCCCTAACTGGAGAAGCCCTCGCCTCCATTAACAGCTGCCTGCCCTGCTGCCGGTGGTGGAAAACGGACTCTGAAGGCCTACATACCTCTTCCTGTTCTGGGGTCACGCACGGCCCGCTTGGGGCTCGGAATCAGGCCCTTGGTTGTGAGCGCCAGAGTGCTAGGAGGGGTGTCTGCGGGGGTTCCAGGGTTCCGGGGGAGGGGTGCACTCTTGCGTGTGTTCTGGGACATGCTGTCAGGCTGTGTCCTGGGGCCAGTGCAGCGCACCGCTGAAAGGACGCAAAAGACTGTTACTCCTGCTAACTCACAAAAGGATAAATTCCGATTGGTCAGGCAGCCAAGACTAACCATCTCGTTGCTGCCACCAAGTGGCCCAAACCAAAACTGCACACCGGTGAAAGTGGAGTAACGCACTTTGCAAAGGCAAGTGGTCTTACCAGCAGCAAAGCTCGTCTGAACAGTCGACGTTGGACTTGCGCAGTCGCTGGCTCTCTCAGTCACCAAGGGGGAAGCAAAACTCACCAGCCCATTATAGATGCTAAAGATGAGGGAGAAGGGAAGCAATGCACAGCTTACCACAGACATAGGGTAAGGCACGACACGGAGCCCTAACAGCGCAGCAGCTCGCCAACGCACCTCTGGCTCTGTGCCTGCAGCTCCCGCAGTGTCCCGGGCACCTCCTGCAGCAGCTCTGCTGACTCTTGGCTGCGCGGCGACCCCGTGGCCTGCACTACAGTGAACAGTGCTGTCTGCATGTTGTCTTGCCAAGCTTTGTACTCGCACAGGAACTGGCGCACGCTGTTCTCGTATGGCACATCCTCCCCATCAGCCAGCGCGTTCTCCTCATCCTGCGGAGTGGAGGACAATGAAACGGCTGATGGCCGGACCTAATCTTGGCAACTGCTACAGGCTAAGTGCTGAGACTAGAGGCTAAGGGTTAAAGGCTACAGGCTAAGGGGTCTCCAGCTGCCGTTTCTAGTATCAGGGCACCTGAGGGCCCAGGGGTCTCACCTTGGCCATGGCTCGCAGAAGGTGCTTCACGTCGGCCAGCTGCCGGTTGTGAGTAGACAGGATGCCTTTGATTGCATCTACCAGCACCTGCAGGGACTCGGTTGCCGCCTCCAGCTGCTGCTCCTGCTCGTCCTGTGTGGCACGGCGGTTCGACATCTCCTGGCTCAGGTGCTTTCCGGCGCATGCCAACCATTCGGGGCAGCCGATAGGGAGCTCCAGGGTGGGGCTCTGCAGACACGCAGGGAGGGGGTAAAGATCAGCAAGTAATGTGCCGCTTAGGGCAGCAGGGGGGCGCTAGTGGGCCACTCAGAAGACTCACCAGCCTGTGGAGGAGCTGCAGTTCCAGTGGGGAGACAGAGGTGCTAAACTGTGCTGCATATGAACAGGTGGCCTGACAGCGCTTGAGCAGATCGAAGAAGGCGGCATCCATGTTGAGCGTCTCCTGCGTCCGTGTGCGCAGCCCCTCGAAGTTGAGCACGGTGCTGCACAGGAAGGTCACCTGACTGGCTCGCTGGCTCTCCTTCAGCACCAGCGCCCGGCGCTCTGCGATGCTCGCCTCGAAGTCCTGTAGCACCGGGGCCAGCGCTGGGTTGGCTCCGCCAGCCCACTTCAGCCGCTGTTCAATACTGCCCTCTAGTGATGCTAGCTTCTCCTGTCAATGCACAGGAAACAGGACAGTTCAGCACTGGTGCACTGGAGAGACGTTCCCTGGTTGCCTTAAGTGGGCGCAAGTTAGGAGCAACAGCACTGGATCACGCTGGCGCAGACCTGCACGCTGGCGATGGACGCCTCATCTTGCCGGAGTTTGTACAACTTCTTCTTCATGTTGCTGAGGATGATGGAACGTGGTGGAGGGCTCACCGTCATCGGCTGGTTCCTGGCACCCAACACATCTTCGTGCTGCCACTGTTGTTGGGTTACAAATGGGAAAGTGCAGAGGGTCATAGGTCAAAAGTCACAGTGCCCCATGTCCCCCAGACATCAAAGCTGGCCATCATGAACACAGGGCTCCATCTCAGCAGCACGTCTTAAGTACTCAGCACTAACTGTGAAACCGGACCTGTGTCGGCGATCTGAGAGAGTCAGAGCCATCACAAACGTTGTGAGGGGTAACTTCCAAATAAGTACGAACGTAGATGGAGTCAAACTCCCATAATCCTATGCTGTGATTGCGGAGGCGGGTCTCACCTGGAACACGGCGATGTGGAGCTGGACCCGCTGCAGGCTCACCTTGGAGGCCTCCATGCTGACCTCTAGCCTGCGCACCAAGTCCAGCTTCTTCCAGGCCGTGTCATAGGTGCTGGCCAGCACCGTGGCTCGGTTCAGCAGCAGCTGTGGCAGACGGCCTGCCTGCACACCCTGCTCCACCGCCTTCTTATACAAGTCATCCAGAGGCACCTTTCCTTCAGCGCCAAAGTCCTTGGCCTCCACCTGGGCGATGAGGTCCATGCCCAGGGCGCTGAGGGCGCTGCACATGGCCAGGCCCAGCGCCTGTGTGGGCAGCCCCATCAGCAGCTGCCGCACGAAGTCTGCCGTGAAGGTCTTAATGGGCCGTGCCATCTGGTCCTCGCTGACCACGGCTGCCCCACGGAACACGGCCTTCGTCAGGGGGACTGGCCCGTTGGACGGGACGGCGTCGTCCGCCGGCGGGAGGCAGGTTCCTGCGAACAGGACGCGGATCGAAATGGCACGGTGACGGATGATCCAAGTAGGAACAGGAAAGAAGAACCCGAGTCGCCCGGTGCTGCCCACCTGCCAAAGTCTGCGCGAAGGAGCCACACAGCCGGAAGAAGTCGCAGATGGCCTGCAGCCGGCGGATGAAGAATACGTCCTCCAGGACCTGCCGCTGCCGGGGGCTGTCGAAGAAGTAGGCCTGGGCTGCACGCGCCTCCCGCAGAACATCTACCTTCCTCCAGGCTGGGGGCACCTCCATCTTGTTCAACTTGGGGGGGGGGCATATGTCATGAGTCATGACCTGGGTGTGACAGTTAAATATCCCACTGCGATGTTAACTGGAACCCCCTCCCCCGCCATCCCACTGGGAGGCTGACCTTCTCCACCAGGAGGCCGAACGCTGCCTCCAGCTGTGTGAACATCCCGTCGAAGGCCACCAGCAACATCTGACCAGCGCTCATTTTGGGTGTGTCCTGCACAGCGCCCTCCAGGCTGCGGGGCTGGATGAGCTCTGAGTACTGAGCCCGCAGAACCCTGGACAACGGAAACCCCCCCCCCCGTGTCATTCAACCAGCAGCCTTCAAAAGTTAACATCCTTAACATGCTAAAATCTGTACGGTTACAGATGCCCCAAGGACTCAACCCAACAACCTTCAGGTTACTGGGTAACCAACAAGTGAGCCATGACACGTCCCTGATGGGAGTAACGTGTGTGTTTAGCGGGGGCGGGGGGGGATTGAGGTGGATGTAATCCCTACCAGTGTTGAAACAAATCTAGACCTTTGGGCTCTCCCCACGGTACCAAGCAGCGGTGTCTATCACAACCCACACCACACATTAGCCTGGGGCCCCCGAGGTTTCAGCCACAGCAAATATTAATCGCATTCCTTACTTCGGAGGTGCTGAAGGAGCTAACCAGCCAGCTAGCTGTGATCTGACTCTACTCGTTAAGTATTTATTTTGAGGTTCTGAAACATCTAAGAAGGGGGGGGCGGGGGCAGAGTGACTTTTTGAGTGCCTTCTCCAACGGTACCTGGTCACATCCAGGTAGTGAGCGTCGGCCTCCTCCTCCAGGCCCATGGCGGTGTTGCGCAGGTGAGCCTGCAGAACCTCGCCCAGCCCCTGCAGGGAGACCCCATCGGCGCACTGCTCGATGAGAGCCTCCAGCTCAGCCAGCATGGCCTCCAGCGTGCTCTCGCCCTTTAGCACGCATCGCAGGGCCTCGGGCAAGATAATCTGCCGGAAGTTGGTGTTCAGCTCCTGCATAGCGAGACAGAGACAGCAGTCAGGCTCCTGATTCGCAAGCGGCCGCCGCGAGGGGCCGGTCCTGGGGGCGAGGCGGACCTGTAGGCAGGTGTAGACGCCGTTGGCCAGGTAGACGGCCTGCAGGCTCTCGGCAGGGCTGGGCACGTCCAGGTCGTGGGGCAGCAACTGGCACTGCTGCAGCAGCTGTGTCAGGGAAAGCACGTTGCCGCTCATGCTGCAGAGCTCCTCCAGGAACCAGGCACCGTCCCGTGAGGTCAGCTCCACCAGCTGCTCGCCCGCACCGGCCGCCACACTCTCCATGCCCAGGTTACGCCTGGGGGCGATGTAGACACATTACTGACCATGGCACCACACTGGGTTGGGCACAGACGGGTCCAAACAGACTTGCATACCCCGCGATTACACCCAGAAGGTATTAATGACCTCAGGAACACAAGCAGGGACTTTGGTGGGTCAAAGGTCAAAGAGTGCTCCACGTCATAGCCGGCCATCTCGGACCCAGGACTCCATCTCAGCGCCACGTCTCAGTAACTGACTAACGGGGTGAAACAGGAGCACTGCCGGCCATCTGAGAGAGCCAAAGCTACTGCCAACAGTGTAAAGAGTAACGTCCAAATGGTACTGCATCAGGTCAGCTACAAACAGGTCCAAACAGGCCTGCATATCCCAAACACACCCAAAGGGCACTAATAACTACATGAGTCACGAATTTTGATGGAAAGAAGAAATGAAGCCCTCCCATCTACAGCACGGTGGTTATATTTACACACAGCAAAATTCTATGAAGTGTTTCCCAATCCGGCCCTCGGGATCCCACAGACGTCCATGTCTTTGCTCCCTCCCAGCTCCCGAGCAAAAATGTGGACTGCCTTGAAGGGAGCTGGGAGGAAGCAAAAATGTGGACTGTGTGGGTATCCAAGCACTAGGTTGGGAAACACTGCTGTAAACCGATGACACAAACTCAGTACTGGCATGTATCTCATACATTAGCGGCGATAGCTATACGAGTCTGAGGCAGCAGCCCGGCGGTGGTCTCTGGCAAGGGCTGACCTGGTGAGGGTGCAGAGCGCCGTGACGATCACCGCGGCCAGGCTCAGCCCACCAGGCTGCCCGTTCTCGGCTAGGAAGCAGCTGATGCAGCGTTCGATATCCTGCAGCTGCTCCTCACACGTCAGCACGCTGGTGCCCTCCGCCTTCAGCCGCTCGGCGTGCCGCAGGAGCCGCGTGTTGATGTCGCCCGCGTGGTGCTGCAGTGCCATCTCCACGCCGGACAGGAATTGGCAGGTGGCTGGCGACGGCTGGGGGGCGAACTGGACCTCATACCTTGGGGGGATGGGTTGCGGAGGGGTCAGCAGGCAGCAGCTTACTCCTTACAACAGATTTTTAGTTGGAGAACCTCCCCCGGAACCTTCAGCCACCTCAACCGAAAGCCCCCCCTTACCAGCCAATCATAACACAGAGGCTAGAACAGTGGTTCCTAACCCAGTCCTCAGGCACCCCAGACAGTCCTAATTTTTGCTCCCTCCCAGCTCCTAACACCTGTACCAGGTATTTGGCGTTCTTGATTGGAGGGAGCAAAAATGTGGAGTGTCTGGGGTCCCTGAGGACAGGGTTGGGAACCACTGGGCTAGAGGCACTGCATTGTAAAGAAGTCTGTCGGTCAACGTGTCAAACGGCCAACATTTCAGGCAGAGCCCCACAGCATTAGCAAAGTGGCCCCCACTCACTGGCGGTAGATAGCCTGGCAGCAATCGGCCGTCATATCGCGCAGCAGCTCCTCCATCCACTGTTTCCAGGCGTAGGCGCGGTGGCGGCGCAGCGCGGCACGCGGGTACAGCAGGCCCACCGTGCCGTAACTGTGCAGCTGCTCCAGGCAGCCACGCAGCAGCGAGCGCCTCTGCTGCAGCAGTGAGCCCGCCTCGGCCTCCAGCTGCTCGCACTGGCTGATCAGGTGGGCCTGGCCAGCATTCTGCAGGAAGGCTGTCGCCGGGACGTAGCTGGGGGGGCCTGGCGGGGGGGTGAACAGCACGACAGAGTGTGACCTCACCACCCAGAGGGTTACCAACAGAGGGCTACCAAAAACTGATTGGCAGTTTGCTAACCCTGCCCACCAAAGCTACAAGGCTTCGTTTGAACAGGTCACTGGTTATTCGGTACAGCGCCTCCCATATGCGGATAAGGCGCAAAGCAGGGACAAAGACACCCCAGGCTGCACCTCACCAAGCTCGATGGGGCCGTTGATCTCCTGCAGGAGGCTGGCCAGCTGACTGGCCTCCAGGCTGGCAAATGCTGCCTGATACTGCGAGATCCACTGGTCCAGGTCGGACAGCTTGCTACGGATGGCGTCCTGGACAGTCCTCTGCCGGGACTGCAGCTGGGTGTGCTCAGAGTACCTGGGCACGGTGGGAGCGAGTTAACAGGTGGACATCACAGTTTAACTATTCAATCTTTGGGCCATTTATTAAAAAACACTGCTTCGAAAGACGTCTGCTACACTCAGAACTTACAGTGCAGTCCGTAAGTGTTTGGACAGTGATAGTGCTATTACTTGGCTCTGTTCACCATTACAACATAGCTAAAATTAAACAAAACTGTGCAGGGATTTCATCCATCCATTTTCAGTAACCGCTTGCCTTACTCAGGGTCATGAAGCTACGAAGGTAAGGCAGGAAACACCACACCAGTCATGTACAACTATGGGCAATGTGGGAACACCAATTAGCCTCAGCATTCTTTTGGACTGTGGGGGGGAAACCCCCACGACGACAAAGAGAGAACATGCAAACTCCACACACATGGAGACATGGCGAAAACGAACCCAAGTCCCGCAGGCGTGAGGTGACAGTGCTAAAAGTGCTCTGGAATTTTAACCAGGAATTAGGGGGCTAAAAATATTTGATCAATTTAATACTGACGACAGGACAGCTGAAGCAAACGCAGAACCCTGTGTGGCCTGCTGTACCTGTGCTCCAGCGTGTGGATGGGGTGCTCGGGGCTCTCAGCACCCTCCAGGAACTCCATCTCCTGCAGCAGCCGGGTCTTCTGCTTCTCCACCTGCACCAGCTGCTCCTGCAGGCTCAGGTACTCCGCCATTGCGGCCTCCAGCTGCGGCAGCACCACCAGCATCTCGTCTCGGTTCTTAAACCAGTTCACCTGCAGGGGGCACAAAGTGAGGAGCTGTCAGGCAGGGAAATGGTGGGGGACAGGAGACCCCAGAGGGACATGAGGCTGGACTCACTTTGATTTCTGCCACACGGGAGGAGAAGAGGCTCCTTGTGATGTCACGCTCCATCTCCCGCTTGCTCTGCTTGCTCTCAGCCTGCTGGCCACCTCCTCCATACACTGCCCCCGCAAAGCCCACCTCGCCGCCTGCGGTCCAGTCCACCAGGGGGTCGTACACAAAGGCCTCCAACAGGGTCAATAAGGTCTCCCGACCTCTCCGCATCATCTGGATCACCTGAAGGAGAAGATGTGCCAGATATAAGTGTCGGGTCAGCCTGCCTCAGCCGCGGAGGCCTTCGAGAACCCTTCGGTGGGGAGGTGAAGTCGCCCACCTGCTCGCAGGACAGCCTGAAGATGCCCTCCACTCCCATCACACCCAGAGCTGTCTCGATGTTGTGCGTCATGCGGAAGGGAACTTTCTCAGGAACTCTTAAACTTTTGCCTATAATACGAACCACAAGATGAGCATCGGCCCATCTAAGGACATTGTCTATAGCCATTAGGATTAGCCTAGCAGCGCCTGCGAACCCTATGATGTGAAACTTTATGATGAAAGTCTGCCAATGACAGGACAGAGTCTAGCTATTATCAGTCCTCCACGCTCACCTTTCTCGAAGCAGACGTTGTAGTCGATGTGCACCACTTCGCCCGTCGTCATGTCAATGAGTACATTGTCCAGATGACGGTCTCCTAGCCCGATGATGTAGCCAACCATTGACATTACAGCAGTAGACCTTGCGTATGACTGAGTGCGAGAAGAGGACGTCAAGCCAACACCACAGATTCAACATTCCCATCCTGACCCCAACCGCAGGCTGGCTTACCTGGGTGACCCGCCACCACTCGCTGGGTGTGGTACAGGAGCACCACAGCTCCTTGGCCAGCAGGTTGGGGGGCGTGGCCTCCATCAGCTCACGCAAGACGTCCCTCATCACGTTGAGCGGCCAATCCCTACGCGACACGTCCAGACTCAGCCCCACAGCCTTCAGCGCTGGGCCAATCTTGCTGTAGTACAGTTCGCTGGGCCTGGGCACCATGGGCAGGTTCTGTGGCTGCTGGAATGAATCCTGGACCTGACCAAGGCCAAACCACAAAGTTAGCCTACACAATCTGACTCGATAGACTAAATATGCCTGTTTTGGTCAGAGGACTAGCAGTTTCTGAAAGGAACCCTCATACCTTCTGGGCCTGGAGGCTGGCCTCTCTCTGCTGCCAGCGCTTATAAAGCCCGAACAGGGGTGTGGCCCCATCCACCCACTGGATGAGGCCCGAGCGGGTGCCCAGAGGCGTGACAGAATAGTGCCGGGCGTGGAAACGAGGGCTCTCCTGCTGGTTGACCTTGGTAAACATGGTGTTGACGATTGACAGAAACTGCATGATCCTTTCATCCAGGTGCAGGTCCTCCAATCCTGGGGGAGGAAATCATCCAGATGCAAGAAAATGTTACCCGGACCCACAACCACCACCTTCAAACACCACTTGCACACTCAAAGTCCCGCACCTTTAAACAGGTATGGGTAGTTCCGCCCATCAGAGCCCAAGAAGTAGAGTTTCTTGGGCTTGGTCTTGGTGGGCAGGATGGTGATGGTGTTGCCCACACTCTGGATGGTGACTGCGTCAGTGGCAGACACCTCCCCCGGCAGCGCAATCTCCGTGCTGGCCATGGCGGCCAGACGAGGGCTGATCTCGTCCAGACGCAGAAGGTAGCTGGCCCGCTTCTGGGCCCGCTGCTGCAGGCTTGCCATGATCTAAACGGACAGGCACCGTGCGGGTCAATCAGGGTGCAAGCGAGGGGAGCGGCTTGGGGGTCAAAGGTCATGGGCCTGAGAGGTACCTGCTTGAAGGGCACCCAGCTGCTGGCAGGGTTGGCTGGGTTTAGCGGGTTCCGGAGCCTCTCCAGCGCATTGTCAATGGCCTCGCCGTAGGTCTCCTGGAACCAGGCCTCATGCGGCGTCTCGGCAGGGGTTGCCGTGATGTCGCGGACATGATCCAGAGCGAACACGATGGGGCGCATCAGGGCCGAGTGCTTCTCACGCATGATAGCCACTTTCTCCTCCCTGAACATATATCAGAATGCTCACTACCCTTCCTGGGGACCCCTGCTCGCACCCCAATTTCACTCATTCAAACCCAATTAAGACACGCTTGTTTTTGGTTTCACCCCAAGACCCGCTCAACAGACGCTACGGCGAGGAGGCCGATCCCAGCACACATACTTGCGGAGTGTGTTGTTGTTCTGGACCCGCTTGACCTCATCCTCTAGCTGCTGGATCCTGCGGAGGACGTACATATGCTGCTGCTGGAGGACGCCGAGCCAAAGTTCGTCCCACAGCAGGGTGACTCTGCGCAGCTCCCCCACCAGCATCTGGACCTGGGGGCGCAGAGGAGGGTCAGATGGGCTGGCCAGTGGATGGCAGGACGAGTCCTGGGCTGATGGGTCGGGGGTGCATACCTGCAGGACCATGGTGGGGCTGGCAGAAGACAGCTTGTCCACGATTTTGCTGTAACAGTCCTGCATCATGGCCTGGTCCTCGCTGGAGCAAAGGCCCAGCTCGTGGCCCTTCCCGCTCTCCTGGGAAGCGGGGGCGCTGCCTGCATCACAGCTATTTCCGCAGAGCACTTCCCCCTGGATGTTGCCTAGAAACGTGGGCAGTGCTGATGGCAGCTTGTTGCCTAAGGGTGCAAGAACGTCACACATGGGTTAAAGTGATTTTTAGCATGGGTGATTTAATATGGCGCAGTGTTTAACTCAGCTCAAAATGTAAACAAAGTAAGCACTTCTGTCTCACGGCAAACATGACATGGAGCAGTAGAACGGCATACCCGCAGACTGGGCCTCACTGCCCAGCGAGATGGAGCCCACGATAGCTGGGTACAGGATGAGGTGGGGTGAGTCGTGGGCCACACGGCACAGCAGGCTGCAGATGCTCTGCCGGATGTAGGCTTCCGGGTGGTTCAGGCGTGAGAACAGCTGAGGAATGATGCCTGTAGGGGGCGACATGGAGCACATCCAGTGTCAAGCGGAAAAACACCTAGAACATTATCGTATATCTCCCAGGTTGCCCTGGGATGGCTGGTTGTTGCCAGTTCTGACCATTACCTCTCCAGGGTGCGGTGGGTGTGGAGGCCAGGCCCAGCTCCAACTCTTCCCGCAGCTCTCCAGCATGCTTCACCAGCAGCCGCAACAGCCGAAGGGTCGCCATGACTATGACATCGTCGCTGCTCTGCTTGCCACTCTGGCTAGCCAGCAGAAGTTTGGGGTTATCCTCATCAATTGGTGCCTGGGGGAAGAAGCAACAAAGCTAATTAACCTCCCCGGATCGCTGCCATGCAACATGAATCTCCAAGAGGCTTAGCACCTGGATGCCTCATCCCGCATCCTCCCTCCGCCTCCCTAGCTCACCTGGCCGGCATTGAGCTTCAGAAAGGTGAAGTAGGCTCGGCAGGAGACACGGTACAAGCTGAAGATGCGGTCCACCACACGTCGCCACACTCGGATCAGGCCCTCAGTGACCACGTCCCCAGCCTCTGCCAGCCACGGGCACGAGCCCAGCAGCTGCCGCCACACCACATCCACGGTGTCGTCCTCATTGCTCTCCTCATTCTGCAGAGCCATGTCCTCATCCTGAGAAGGGGGCCCAAGCCCGGGTCAGACCAGCTGGATCAGAACTCACCGAGGGTCAGACCATATCAATAGGGAGTCACTAGACATGCAGCCCCCAGGGGTTACCTGAATTCCTGCTGGCCGGCACAATGCCTGGCCCAGGATGCTGAATATGGTCTCCTTGTCTTCACTGGTGGTGCATGCTGGAAGCAGCACTTCGATTTCCTGTTTCTCCTCAGGAAGCAGTGGGACACCTTCTCCTTGGCTAGGTAGAGTGCAGAAACAGTGGTCTTTAAAAGGAACCAGATCCAAGGAGATCCCGCCCCCGCACCTTAAAATGTGTTCCCATGAAGACACCCACCTGCCGTTGTCAGCCACCTTCCGTCCCCACCGGTAGGCCCAGCTGGCCAGGGCGGCCCAGGACTTTGCCACCTCCGGGGCCTGGGAGGCCGAGAGCTGGTATAGCTGCCCGAGGACAAGGTCAGGCTCCCCAACACCGACGCTCACTGCCAAATGAAAAGGCCAACACGTTTAGGAGGGCAGCACACTGGGGAAAAACCCCCCAGGGAGGAAGCCATATCTACCAGTGGTCTCGGCCGTGATATGCGGCAGGCCTTGGTCCTCCAGTGGGAGTTCCAGCAGGGCGGCGATGTTGCGGCCCAGTGGCGGCAGCACAGAGAGCCCCAAGGAACTCCTCTTCACTACCTGCTTCAGGTGAGCCGTCATGTCTTTCCAGTCGGCAAGGAGCCACTTGCAGAGCGTAAGCACAGCGCGGCAGGCAGCCCGCTCACTCTTGCCGGCGCGACAGTAAGACAGCGCACTAGCGCTCAGCATCTCCATTGCCACAGCAGACTGGCCTGGGGGGGGGGGGGGAAATCAGGTCAGAAACATCTGATGGGGGCCCCCCTGGAGTGACATTTTGAGTCTCCAGAAACAGTCCCCCACTGACCTGCTGTGAAGAGCACCTTGGCCTTCTCGAGCTCCAGCTCAGACCCCCACTTTTCCCCCACGCTGCCTTCCAAGGACAGGCTCTCGAACAGGCGTACCAGGTTCTGGCCGTCTGGTTCCGCAGCAGTGGCAGCAGTACCACACTGGCTGAGGAGTCGCGCGGCCAGGCCCACGTTGGCCCGCTTGCGCGCAAACTTGACAGCCATCAGCCGCAGCTCCATCAGGTGAGAGTCCACAGGAGCGCAGGGGCCTGGTTTGGAGGGTGGGAGGGAGGTAGTTATTGTTGTTGTGGTTGAATGTGGGGTAGGTTGGGGGGAAATAAAAAAATAGAGATGTGGG
>JAODLD010000004.1:45514-57772 GCA_026781065.1 Mormyrops boulengeri | reverse complement strand
CTGCTAGTCGGCTAGGCTAACAGCGCAGGCGGAGCGGGCTACGGCTCCCCCGCGTCCCCGACACCGCTTTTTGTTTTTTAGCACAATATACCGCGGTATTCGTGGCTGGTAAAGCGAGCGCTTCCCCGGCGAGCGTCTCACCGCCCCGCTTCCTCAGAACTCAGCCCGTCTGGCTCCCCACACGTGTGACTGGCTAACGCCGCGAACGCACGGTAGGCCCCGGCGTCATCCCCGAACTAGCCTGCCGAGAGCGGGAGGGCATGCGCGACACCCACCTGGGCTGCCAGTCATTCCAGTTCCGCTGCAGTTTGTGGGCGCCGCTCAGCCGAGACCCGATGGCTTTGCGGCTCATTACCTTCGTTGGGGCAGCATGACCCGCTGGGCACGGGAACCGGGTCCGCACTTAAGACCTGCCCACCCGAACCGCAAACGTGCCAAACGAGACCGTGTTGAAATGGTAAAATGTGGCTCCTGTTGGGTTTCGGCCTTCTTTCTCCGCCTCCTTCTTCACTGCTTGTTTAAGCGCCACCGCAGGTCCCGGCTCACCGAGATGACGCCGCCTGGCGGCAGCCAGTAAATCGACTACCCCGTGAGGCTTTTTGAACTACAACTCCCAATAGTAGGTGGTACGACGCGGCCTCGGCATCATTTGTGCAACGGCGACCAGAAATAGGCTATATGGATGTTGCCTTTTTGAAGGCGTTATTGCGTTATTGTACATTTACCTGTATATAAAATAGATTGGCTTATGAATGATTGTTGGAATAAAAATTTTAGGGGATGGCAGTATAAACAACTCAACAGCATCTGTGCCTGTCATCCATTCAAAAACATTAGTTACTGTTTTTCAGTCATCCAATCATTATGAATTATTAATTAAATTAAGAGTGTGCAATTTTCTTAGATACCGCTTTATTTGATTTTTTATCTCAGAAGGTCCTACACACAGCTTACATAATAATAATAATAATAATAATGATGACACTTTATTGATTCCTCATGGGGAAATTCTCTTTTCACCTATCCCATCTTGCTCTCCATAATACACATAGACATATATAGGTGAGGGCAAACTCAGTGGCCAATGGCAGCCATGCCCAAGGCAGTGAGGGTTAGGGGCCTTGTTCAAGGGCCCAGAGACCTGACTATTCTGCCAGGCCCCAAGCGGTGACTTTCCGATCACAGGCATGGAAGCATAGCTTGCTGAGCCACACACTGGGAAGTCGCCTGTAGTTTTCAAAAGGTAATAAAGTTTGGAAGGAGTAGTACGCAAAACAGCTCAATCCAGTATCAATATTAACCAAATCCAGTGAAGAGTAACTGATCCTGGCTACGTTTCATGGTCTTGAAGGCAGCTTCCCTTCCCAGACTTTTGCATATTCCCTCTTCCTCCCCCAGAGTTGTTGCCTAGTTACAGAGATGTATGAGTAGGTGGGTAGACAGTGAGCAGCAGACGTAGGCGGAGACGTTAGCAAAGCTAAGCGGAAAGGGAGGCTGCCAGTACAGCTGTATTCTGACCATGCTCTGTGACTGTGGAGATTCCCCATAAGGTGCCCGGGGCCCATTTTAGTCCAACACACGCAACGTCATCTATGAAGCTGCTCAATTTATGAGATAATTGCTGGAGCACTAACACATCTGACCTACGATATGCTAAACTGTTTGAGGACAAACAAGGAGAAACACCACCAATGCTATCTGCACGTTTGAACTTTGAGCTTTGATTAGCCTCCTGCTCTCTGTTTATTTTCTCTCTGCGTTAACTGAGATTTTAGATCTCTTATGTATTTTTATTCCAGAGCATAATTCGATTGTTGGAAGTTTCTGCCTTCTCCCTATTTGTTCCAGTTTAATCCGATAGTAAATTTTGTAAAGTCATGTGCTTCTTTCACTTTGTATTTACCCAGATTCAGAAGAATCAGAAATCACTTTATTAGCTAGCTACACCTACATGTACGGGGCATTCGGTAACACTTTATTAGCTAGCTACACCTACATGTACGGGGCATTCGGTAACACTTTATTATATGTTTTCCATATAGAGTGGTGTTTCCCAATCCGGTCCATGTTTTTGCTCCTTCCGAGCTCCCTGCCAGACAGTCCCTGGACCGGATTGGGAAACACTGATATAGAGAAACTTCTGCTGTTCACCTCATAATGTCCATGAATCCCAAAGGATCAGCTCATTCTGAATGTCAGGCGCTTGGATTAAATTTGCTAAAATGGCTAGGATCTGTGTCTCCTGACTTGTTATCTGTGTAGGTGAAAAGATATGTGTCTCGCAGATGTACTCATTTGCATGAATAAAAAAACACACATAAATTGCTATCTATACGTGTGAATATTGAGGATTAACCTTTGTACTTTAATTGTTCTGCATTCAAGTACATTTTTGCAAATACATATTTTTTTATGTACAGTTATGAACAGTATATAACAAATTTGTGTTTATAAGGAAATTATTATCACCACTGTCGTAAAGGTTAAAGAAAAACTGAACATGAAACATATTGCCATGAAGATTTTGAGTATGCCTATACACTTTATGCAATGCTGAATCATATCCACCAGATGGCAGCCTGAATTTTAGTACAGGTGTTACTTTCTGCCGGCACTGCTAACAGCCATGCGGTGACGAGGCTCTCTGTCAGGACTGAGGAGATGACAGACAGCAAGGTGGACACTTCCTGCCATCCTCGCCATATCATCTCCGCAATCCTCTTTCATATTTAATCCTCGTTCTGCAGCAGTTGTGTAAAACATTGTGTAAAAAGACCTTTCAGTGACAATAAATAAAGAAATGTGTTCTTTTTCTACAGACCCAGGCATGGACTGGCCAACGGGAAGTTTAGGAATTTTCCTGGTCGGCTGACCTTGTGAGGGCCAGTTTTTCTTCACCAGTTCTGGCATTATAAAGCCGATATTCAGGCAAAATATACCTGCCCCCCACCCCTCCCTGCCCCAGTCAGCAGCAAATTCCTGGGCTGTTTTTTTGTTGCCGGTCTGCTCCCATATATACCTGTAAACATATACATCATTCAGGTGTATAAATGTTGAAAACGTTCCCAGAACGTGGCAGCACTGAAGTATTCAAGAATCCATTATCCTTGGCTACACATCCAGTAGGTTTACATTCATTTACAGGTCGAAGTCTCCCATAGAGAAGAGCAGAAGAAGCTCATTAAGCCACAGAGGGCATCGCTCTGCGAATCTGCATCATGCAATGTTGCATGAACCGAGCAGGAGCATTACATCATCTAAAAACGTCGCATGGACCACATTCACCACTATACCCACCGATGGCACTCTTGCTCGTTTAATTAGCTCACGCCTAAATGCATGAGCGAGTCAAAGGGCTCCTTTGTTGCCTAGGAGGGTGTGTCTCCACACGCCCCGCACATCTGTACATCGCGTACACCCGGGTACGCTGCGGATTTTCCAAATGAACAAGCTGAAGCTAAGTCCAGCAAATAAGTTCTGTGGGTTAGGGCACCGTCGCGGCTCCAGGGCCAATGATCGTGAAGGCAAAAGCGCGCAGGGCAGCCGATGGATGCCCATCGGTCTCAGAAACATGCAATACACTCAGCCTGGCCACTTGCAGACGCCTCTGTCAGTGGCACTACAACCCAGCCACAGTGTCGGCCAGTTATCTACCTCCCATTGCTCAATATGTCCATACGCTTATACTGCGTTGTGTTGACACACTTTTTCATAATTGTAATGCTACTTATTGTCCTACTGTTAGCCTCTCAATTTATATTTCTATTTTGTGTTTAATTTGTGTTTCCCAGAGGCCAGTAGGACCCCACTAACAATTTTGCTTTCTAGGAATGTTTATCAAACATTACCATCCAGTTTTTGTTAGTTCCTAAAACATTATCCCGCTACTACAACTACCACAACTAAGACTAATAGTATAAAAGCAAATGAAGACCATGGTAAAGCAGTAGGTAACACTGTCAGCTAACATGTTAAAGGTCTGGGTTCAAAGCTGGACAGTGCATTCTCAGTATACACATATAGCACTTCTATAAAACCATTTTTTATTATAAAACGATACTTTTGAGAAAACCTGCACATATCGGCTGAAGTTCTGGTAACGTTCCCTGTGAGTTGGGACATACAGAGTAAGATTGTAATTGCATAGCATGACTGACTGTTTACAGTGCACATTGGACCAGCAAGTGCTGGGGCACCGAGGCTCCTGTCTGCTACCCGTGTCTGAAGCTCTGCCCACACATGACACTCTAAAGAAAGGCGTCTCTCAGAAGGGCCAGGCCGTGTGCCGATGGACGCCCTTTCTACCAGGCCTTCCAGGTCGACGCCCTCATTTCTGCCAGTTAGCCGTCATGATTTTATGGACTTCCGCCGCCCCTTGGTTGGGCCCTCCTTTACGAAGTTTACAGGAACCACCTTCTAATGGCATTTACCCCATTGCCCATTTAATTCCCTGAGGGCCTGGGCAGGAGGATTCAGCACCTTTCAGCCACAGCTCTTTGGGAGGGGGGGACTCAAAGTTTTTCCATCCCTTTCCTCTCCTTCGATGTCCTGCTCCATTCCTGAATCCCAGAGAGCTTCCAGGGAATCCATAGCATTTTTGTTACACCATACTTAGGCTCTGCCCAGACTAGGCCATTCCTGTCCTTAGTAAAAATCCCACTGGACTGGCAGCAGGTTTTAACTGGATTCTGAAAAGCTGATCTGTTCTGTATCACCTCAAAGTCCATCCTTCAGATTAACTGAGTAATAGTAAGTTCATGGCGCCACTGGGAGCAGAATACAACGCACACTAGGTCCAACATCCAAAGATTATTGGAGAGCAACTGAGAGAGTGTCCTGGTTTCAACTTTCCTCTGAAGGGAAAAGACGCATTGGGATGCATTTACCTTGAGGAACATCTCAGTGGATTTCAAAGTCAAAGTAGCTGAACTAAACCATGCAGGGTCCTTTAATGCCCAAGCCACATTCAGAAATGCCCTATCCAATGCTCTCATAGCTGATTTGTCCCCCTCTTTTTGCCCAAGCCTGATGATTGACTGGCAAGCAATACCATGTGACCATCAAGTGACCTATAAAAAGCCCGCTGGTCTAGCAGGACACTAACAAGACCAAACATGGCCCTGTCTTTTTGGGGTCCAGTCGTCTGTAGATGATTATCGCCATGGGAGATTAGCAGGGGAGCAGGGGAGGGATTGCCGAAGCGAGGGAGATGGAGGAGTGTAGAGAGGCAGAACAGGTCAAAGGTGGGTGACAGGACTGCAGTTTTTGGGGGGGGGGGGGGCACTGAAAGGTCAAGGGGGGAAGATTTCGGGGGTCATTCAGGGATAGTGTGGTTGTAAAAATTTTATTTTAAGCTTTTCTATAAATTTACACACTGCAAATGATTGGTCATTAATTATGCTTAAGGATAAATGAGTTGCATCACCCTACCAAGCATCGTACAGTCTCTGCTTTAATAATCTGTGGCTGTGACTGTAACATCTGTGCCATAATCCCAACCCTATCAGGTTTGAGGAACTGAAAGGCTACTTTCCATTCAGCGAGGTGTCCCGGGATGGATCCAGGAAGTGCTGCCGAAAGCCAGACGTGGCCCCGGTGGATTCCGAGAGCTGACGGGGCCGGCCCGACGCCATCGAGCCAGTGGGGTCACGCTCAGGAGGTGGAGCAGTGCAGCGCTGGCCGGGTGTGCGGGGGGGGGCGCTTCATGTTATCACCCTCTGTACTCACAGCCATCACGGAAATAGAAACTGTCATCTGTGCTGGTGTGGGGGGTCAAGCCGGCCCCCAGCTGTGGATTCCACATCAACTCCCACAACTGCTCTTCTCTAAATAGCATTCCCTGCCTTTGTCACAGTTTGGCGCTAATTAATTTATTAATTGCGTTAATTTCTTAGGCAGTTTAGTGGCTGTGAAATGCTGACACTCAAAACAGTGGGATTTCTTACAAAACAGTTTTTTCTTATATTTATATAATAATGTGTTCAGATATGATGGTAAGATGGCATGCATTTTGAAGGTGTCACTAGCTAGGTAATCTCTGTTGCTGAAGCTGGTTTAGGGTGATGCTGTTGGGAGTTATCAGCGATATGTGGAGACTCTCTCCTTAGCTCTCCCTCTCCTCCCTCCTCCTGTCTCCCCATTGGGCCAATGCCCCTGTCCAGGGGGGTGGGGGGGGTGGCCGTTATGTGCTCAGCCCCCCTCTCTCTCCCTCTCACTGCATCGCAGTCGCCTCCGCTCACGCACACTCTCACACGCCCGCTCGCACACGGACTCTAACCACTCAGACGATGCTCTGCCAGAACTTATGGCTGGCCCAGCTGCTCGCAGCCGCCGCCCTGGGGGCCGCCCTGTCCCCAGCCACCGACATCAACATCATGCAAGGTGAGTGACGCCCAACAAGGGCTTAACAGCTCTCCACCTCACCTGGACGCTCCACCCCTGAAGACCTGCCCTGTGCTTTCTGGGAACTTCCCAGTTTTGTCACGTGACTTTCGTCTTTCAGTCATGCTGTGCTGTAATGTAATCAAACTATAACATCATTATGCTGGTGCAGCTTCTTGCAGGAAAGTGGAATGTTTTAATGTGTAAATTACAGCAAAGGGTTTCTTCTGGAATGACACATGACAGTGTGGTGCGGTTTGGTCTGTGAACTGTGACTTACTTTATAAAGGTAGACGCAGTAATCGTTTGCAGAGCCCTTTGAACACTTCAGATCAAAGAGATACAACAGCCACAGTAAATGATTATGCATCTTACGTTCAACTTAACAGTGCAGTCGAACCCGTTTTACTGAAGGGGAGCATGAAAGCAGCAGTATTGCTTTAGTAATTGTTACATGTGGCTCTTGTGTAATCATTCCTGGCTCCGCCCCCTCAGCTCTGCCCCTGCAGCTGCCTGATCCCAGCCAGCCAATCTCTTGCCCACTATTCTGGACCGAGTTCGAGGGCCACTGTTACCGCTTCTTCCCCCTGAACCGCACCTGGGCAGAGGCCGACCTTTACTGTGCCGAGTTCTCCAACGGGGCCAGGTCTGCCAAGCTCACCTCCATCCACAGGTAGGAGCAGACTGACCATAGAGAGGTCTACAGTTTACCCATGTCCGGTGACCAGTATGAGACCCCTGCTCAATGGAAATGAAACTATTGCCTGATGTCTGTACCTGAGCCTGACTCACGCTTGAATCTGGCTGAATTGCACCTGGTTCTTCACGAACTTACCTGAACCTACCTGAACCTGACTTACCTCTGCCTGAACCGATTGAACCTACCTGAACCTGACTTACCTCTACCTGAACCGATTGAACCTACCTGAACCGCACTTAGTCATGCCTGAATTGTGGCTGTTTCTCCTGTGAACTTAGCTGAACCTACCTGAACCTGACTTGCCTCTCGTTGTTTGCATCCATGCCCCGTAGCTGGGAGGAGAACGTGTTTGTCTATGACCTGGTTAACAGCCGTGTTCCTGGGATTCCCACGGACATATGGATCGGCCTGCATGACCGCAGACAGGTGACATCATGCGCGATGTGACCCGGGGCTCTCAAATTACCCAGGGGCCACCTCAGCTGTAAATGCTCAAAACGCTTATGCATCTTACCAGCTTAAACGAAACAATGACCTGGAATTCGAGGTTAAACATACTTCATTCTATCAGATCAAATTGGTTAGAAAAACAAACACAACCCTTGTGACCACAACAGCATAGTACATTATTGCTTTTACAGAGGATTTACCATGGTATCTGCAAATCTGTGATTGTCAGATGATTCCGGTCAGATTCCTAGAGTAGATCTGATTGCCTGTGTTCTTAGTTACCGATATCATCAGCTTGTACTATAATAGGAATACTCAGGCAGCCTGTCATTGTGTCTGTCGGTTCTCCAGGAGGGCACTCTGGAGTGGACTGACGGCTCGCAGTATGAATACAGCTACTGGGATGGGAACCAGCCAGATGATGGGATCCATCGCATCCCCACCGAAGAGGACTGTGTGGAGATTTGGTATCGACAGAACAGTGGTGAGTACTGCCCTGCCCCCCCCCCCCCCCCCCCCTCACCGAGGTGGGGTTTCCCAGCCCTAGTCCCGCTGGGCCATCTCACTTACTGGGCGTTTCATGTACATCCTTTGTTAAAGTACTAAAGACCTGATGTCTAATTTACTTCAATTTCCTTAAAAAGTAAACAAGGCCAGTGGTTGTGTGGCCTGAAAATATGCACGCATCACAATCCATTTCTTCTGGAAGCTTCACTGAAGCCACTCCAGTAACTAATTAATGTTCTACATCAGAACATCGGAACTGAGACTGAATATTAGGACCGTTAACAGAGTCGACGATGATAGATGCTCAATGTTGGTTCTGGGTTGGCAGCTCTGAGGTCCTGGAACGACAACAGCTGTGACAGGGCCTTCCCCTTTGTCTGCAAGATCCCCGCCAAGGATCGCTAGTCTGCCAGGGACCCCCCTGGACCCGCCCTCCTCCCCCTCCGTGACAACAGGATCGAAGCGGGGTCACTGTCGAACTCCTCTCTACCCGGGCAGTACCCCTTCCATCTGGACACTCGAGGAACAGGGACTCCTCCGCTGCCGGTCCGCCACCCTCCCCAGCATTCTTCCGGGCCTCATTTCAGATTCCGGATTCATCCTCAGGACTTGTCTTCTGGGCTGGGATCCACTCGACTGTTAGCATCACCAACATATCTGCATCATACGGTTTTGTGAGGTTTATAGAGTAATGTCTCCTCCTGACCGCGGCTCTCGCCTGGTAGGAGCTGGTGGGAGCCGGTCAGAGCCGGTCAGAGCCGGTCGAAGCAGAACACTGGGGAGGACCTTCAGATTCTAGGCCGCTGGCTGTCGGGACTGCACACCCCACTGTCAGCTGAACAATTCCTGAATAATTTGGATAAGCATCAGGATGACTAACGATTATATCAAGCACAGCGTGATGCACTCAAATAGCTCTGCCGGCTGCAACAGTTATGAAAAGGCATTTGTATCTGCTGGATTTCATTTATGGTTGTATTGTTGTAATGATCCCTCCCCTTTAAGGAAAAATCTTCTCTGATTGGTTGCATTTATGGTCACGCTTTGCTGTCGATTCCTCCCCTTTAAGGAATACAAAGGTAACATATGGCTTCTGGCTGTTGTCGTGTCGGTTTGCACATTTGCTTAAATTGACTAATCCAATATAAACGGGAAGGTGAGAGTCTGTGAAAGGTAGGAGTAGAGACAAAAAGATGAATGACACTGAAAAATTAAGCAGCTGAAGGTCACTTTCGAGCACTTGTAGTAATTAACCACAAAAGGTTCAATGGACAGCGCTTAACTTAAATTGATCAGTAGACATAAAAGCAACCTGGGGTTGATCATCCTGTTCCTTCCTATTGGTTTTGTCATTGTAAAGACACATGACAACTATGGAGAATGATGACTGGTGTTTTCATTATCCACAAAGACACATGACTGCTAGGGAGAATGATGATTGGTGTTTTCATTATCCACAAAAATACATCATCACTTGAAAGCGGGGATTCCTGTGGAAGCGGCATTAATGACCTCTTTTATATTTAATGTAGCTGAGTACCCACAAACATGTTTGTGTCCTGTGCCACATGCATGCAGACCATTCCAACACCATGCCATGGGGGTGTGAAGTCTCAGACAAAAGCCAAATGAGAGATCAATGTGACAGGTTTAAACAAACAGCGTATGGCACAAAAAACACCATTCAGAATAGGAACTGGAAGACACCCCCTCTGGTCAGATGTCACCTACCCATGACTAAGTGTTTTTATCTACTCAAACAACAGTGAGTAAAAGTGTTTCTGGAACGTTCTGCTAACTGTTATGTAAAAACATTTTTATGTAACCAGCAGGGACCATTAGCCTAGCATGCCTATGCAGTCTCAGTTGTACATGATGTTTATGCCAGAGCATTTCTACGCCATTTAAGGACGATCTTTTCACTAATACTCACCATACGAAGCAGGGATTGATTTAGTGCTTGTTATTTAAGCCACATTACACTGCGGACTCGTACGCGTGAGTCATCACCCCAAGCGGTGGTGCCGAAAGCCCGTGACTGTCATTCCAGCAAGACACAAACACGAAGAATATTTAGCAACACAACCAGGGCCAAGTAGAGAGTAGAAGGTCAAACCACTGTCCCAACGCCATCACTCCCGTAGGCCGACAACCCTGAACACAGAGATTGTGACAAACCTTGTGAAACAAGACACACCTCAGCAAGAGCCTGAGCCAGACCTGCGTTCTTTATTTAACACACAGGTGTCAGACTCCAGTCCTGGGGGGCCAGATCCCTGCACATTTTTGGGTTTCCCCTCGTTTAACACACCCGATTCAACTTCTTGTGCTAATTACCACATAGCAGTTGAGCTGAATCATTTGTGGTGGAACAGGGAAAGAACTGAGCTACACAGGGCTCCGGCCCTCCAGGACTGCAGTTTGACACCCCTGATTTAACAGACGCTTTTATCCAAAGTGATACACAAGTGAGAAAGCACGGTCAGACAGTCCCTGGAGCTATTGGGTGTTAAGTGTGTTACTCAGGGTCTGAATGGTGAAATCACACTGCCAACCATGTGGGATTTGAACTGGCAACCTTCTGACCACAAACAGAGTCCGAACCCTATGAGCCACATACTGCCTTGTCTTACCTGCCATGCATTACAGCTCATCCTTCCCACAATTTAGCAGCATAAACACCGGCATAAAGCACATACACTGACATGGATACAGCCTGAAAATCAAACCAGTGCTACACGTGGTATTTCTGTTTTTACAGTAGGTATGGATTTATGTACAGCTACTTAAAAATGTTATGTGAAACTGAGCTCAGTTCTGACAAGGGACAATATATTTATTCCCAAATAAACATTAGCTAAGATCCCTCACTGGAATGAAAATCTGTTCCACTCGCTACTGCCATCCAGTGGAAACCTGAGGAAGAACCAATCGGTGTTTTACAAAATAAATGTTTCAGATATGACCACAACAAATGTGAAATATTGACAGTAGACATCAACTGACATTTGGTGACCCAATCACTTCCTTACCAGGGCCTGCACCCTTCTGTCCATCATGTGACCTCCAAGGGGGCCAATGAGACGTGGTCACACTTCAACAAGTGCAGGGTTGCCTCTATTTCACAGGTGTCCTCAGGAACGCCAGCAGCCAATGTCAGTGGGCCGTCCTATAGAGAACTGACCAATCACAATGTAGCTACGCACACCATACTTGTAGAGTGGGTGAGATGGAAAGACAGAGTCAAAGTACAGTTATGAGTACAAGGTGGGGGGGGTGGAGGGGGGGTCCAGGTATGGTAGTTAGTTGACCAATATTGGCCAATTAATTAATTATGTCCCTCATCCATGGTGGTAGATTGACGTGTCTTGTTTTTTTCAGCTCCTGCTAACCTGGGTGACTGGGTAACACCTGTTCAAGACCTAACACTGCCCCTGATCCCCCTATCACCGCCTTTTCTGGCTTTTTCATTTAAAAAAAAAATGCTGCCTGCTTTTTTAAAAGAAAATAAATAAATAAGAGTGGTTGTGTGGATTTCATCCAAGCACACCAATATCCCGAGGCTGCTCAGAATGGGCATCCCACATCGAGATTTTTACATACGTCACTCGAAATGACTTGCAGAGGACCAGAAAAGCCTGGGTGCGGCTTGGAACAATGTATCATGTTTCCATGCAGGATCGTCTGTAAGCAGTTAGTTATGAAATATGCAAACAGGCAACATTAGCAATTATCTTTACGCTCCGAGACAGTCACTTCCTCATCACTCCCTGGGGAACTTACTTACACAGCTAGCCCAGGTTAAGCAGAGACGGGCTGTCACATCTGACCATGTTCAACGTGGTGTAAACAATCACAGGACAGATGGACGAGGGGGCCAGCTGGCCTCTCACTCTCCGTAATCGTAACCGCTCTGCTGAACATCAGCTCGATAGTGTCCAGCTGGATGGCGGCTTGGCTGCGTGTCAGGCGGGGGGCCGGACTAGGACTCTTGGGCCTCTCAGCTTGCTGTCTGCACAGGTTTGACACTATGGCCAGGGGGGGCTTTATAGGTACTCCCCCCAGATGTCTCAAAAATAAAATAAATAGCTAGTGAGCAGAGTCAGAAGATGGTAGATAGCTGGTTAGCAGAACATGTTGCTTCATAAGAACATAAGAAATTTACAAACGAGAGGAGGCCATTCGGCCCATCAAGCTCGTTTGGGGAGAACTTAACTAAT
>JAODLD010000004.1:27134-39254 GCA_026781065.1 Mormyrops boulengeri | reverse complement strand
GTAAGCAAACAAACAAGCAGGGAAAAAACAAGTAAGCAAACAAACAAGCAGGGAAAAAACAAGTAAGCAAACAAACAGACACATGAGAGCCAACAAGACAGCATGTGAAGATGTGGGCTTCTCCATTCAGCAGGTGATCCTGGGGGATTCTGGGCCAACACACAGGTCCCCCGATGTGTATTTGTGGGGACCTGGAGAGAGGACAACAGAGCGGGCATCGATTGTTCCAAGTGCTGAAGGAAGCTCCACCCTCTGACTGTTTATGGCCTGGATGGTGCTGGACCTCCTGCCAGACAGCACTGGCACCACAGAAGAAGCACCTCACACAAAGTCCACTCAGTCTTCACTGGTAAATTATTGCAACCCGTTTCCTAGCACACTGCTAAGATCACTTCCTGTTTTCCTGTGGTTTTTAATCATATAATGGGTGTTTGAGTTTTCTTGATGCTTCAGATTGATAATATAATCAGAAATCATGTTTTTCTCACAGGGTTGCAGGTTGGCAGGTATCAGGAAAAACAGCAACATGGCATTTAGAGTCAAAAGAAACAATCTGCAGGAATATGCTTAGAGTGACCCCTGGTGTTGGAAATGTATATTATACCATTTTTGGTCATCTTCACCATTTTACATGACTGCATACAGCACAGGAGCAGAATAAGACAGTATGCCCTGTAGGTGGCAGTAGGTGGTGCAGTAGTTAAAGAACTGGCTATCGCACAAAATGCTAATTGAAAAATTACGAGTGGAATTATCTTTTTTGTGATATTTTTACAGAATATTGTTTAGCTTAACTGACTGCGACCCTGACCAGGAGGAGCAGGTAGAACATAGATGCCTGATGCACCTCCTCTCCAGTCACATGACATATCAGTGGTGACCTCACACAGTACAGGTTACACAATCAAACCCACACATACCGGCTTGATCTGCTTGGTGAGAGGTGAGATTTCTCCCACGTCATGGGACCTCTTCCCCCCCTCCCCACGCCCCCAAATACCTCCTTAAATCAGGCAAGGCGCTACAGGATTTAATAACAGCCTGGGTTGTCGTGGCTGAACATCTCTAAATCACAGGCTGCATGAAGGGGCAGTAATTAGCAGTAATTACCTAAGGCGGGGTTAGTTTATCTTTGACAGTCATGCTGAGACATGGGTGCCCCCATCCCTGGATGGCTGGGATGGGCATCACGTACAGACACGCTCAGGGATACGGGGGCCCCGTGCACACGCAATACCTCACCACAGACTTGCCTCAAAATACACCCCCAGTGGGAAGACAAAAGACAGGCAATCATATTCAGCGTGAAATGCTTTATTTACAAGGTCAAAAAATCCAGCCAAATGTTATCCCTGTAGGCAAAAAATACCATTACATTAAGTGCTTAAAATAAAACTATAACACTGATTTCCGATCTTAATCTATAAATTAGAAACAGACACATCAATTGATGTGCAGATCCTGTCTTGAGTGAATGCTTTTTTAAACGTATCATTGCACCAGTCTGTTTTTTTTTCAAAATAGAAACACTAACATTAATAAATAAAAGTGGCAACTTCAGCTGCTGGGGGAGGGGAGTGGAGCCTTGCAGAGGAACATGAGGACAGTGAGGAAGACTCCGGAAGGGACAGGGCCTTGCTTGTCTCGCATGTTCCTGTTTCGTCCCCCACTTCCTGCTTTCTACGCTGCCAGCCCCGTGGCAATTTCGACAGCTTCCTGTTTCGCCACGTAACTCTGTTTGACAATAAGTAGAAAAACAAACTGCTCATCTCAGATCGCTTTTCAAGCCTTTTTTAAATGGTTTACGCGCATGAGTTTTCTCGAACATGTATAACGGCAACCAGACGTCTTATTCATTCTCCAAAGTTTAGGCAGAATGAAGATATCAGAGCAAGGTGACTACATATCTCATGAAAATGAGAGAAGAGAATGGAGGAGGGTGTTTCTGAGGTCTGAGAGTCAGTGTGTAAACAGTCAGGGCTTTGAGGAATCTCTATAGCTGCATGGGATTCTGGGAATTATTTGCCGGCCAATTGGAGTTTATCTGCGACCCCAGCAATCAGCACATTCTTCATAGGCAGACAGCTCAGTCCTGTACCCAGTCTTTCTCAGGAGATTAGATAGAGGCAGACCCCCGCCCCAGCTCCCTGCGCTGAGCCACAAGCCACTACTCCCCCCCCCCCCAAGATGAACAGCTCGCCATGAAAGACCACTAACCCTAATTGCTGAAATGGGTCCTGTCTCTCCTCCATGGTGCCTGGAGGAAACTGTTTTTCCACACAGCTGTTCCAAGTGGTGGTCCAACACCAAATTTCAGGATAAAGTAAAGACATGCTGTTAATCCTAAGCATCTTATTTACCGATAGCAAATATCCCCAGATAGCAAATATCCCCAGTTGGCCTGGTGGAGTCACTGGGAATTTACCTCAGGCAGACAACGGGTAGCTGAAGCAAGCAACACGACTGTATGTCAACGGGGTGCTCGCGGTGAAACGGATGTCCTGAAATAGACGGACCTGAAATGGCAGGTGCAGTACAGGTCGCTGACATTGGTACAGTACGCCTCGCATAAAGGGGCTGAGTGGGTCTGGACCCCTGCTCAAGTGATTGTGGCGTTCCTAATAGCCGCAACAGTTGAATGGAGGTTTTCCGCTGGTACCCTCATGCAACAAAGTCAACAAGATCCCTGCCCCTTTCTGTCTCCATGGCGATGTACCCTGGAGGTCTTTCCTGGGGGCGGGGGGGGGCGGGGGGATACATAAGTTTGCACATGGAGTGCAAATCTGGCCGATTTACAGAACATACTCACAGACCTGAGTCGGACTGAAGCAATAAGTTTATATTCTGCAAGTGGCCACGCCCAAGTGATTAATGGGAATCATGTCCTCGGGTCATGTGACCTCAGCCTAAGACACAATGTTCGTATGTTTACTCAGACATGCAAAGTCCTGCTCCTCAGGGAGCATGCAAACTATCCCAGGTTGCCTCACATTCTGTCCTAAACGATAGCAGACCCACGTGCTGGGAAACAGCACCCCGCTTACGCACCCTGACTCATCGCGCTCCTGTCCCACATCATACGGTGGGCAGACTCAGAGTCATGGCCTCCCTCCCGCCACCCCGGCTCCTCTGCAGCTGAATCAGTCACTACGTGTCGCTACAGTTTGTTGCCGGTTCTGGTTGCCTTCTTGTACCATGAGATGTGGCCGCACTATTACTGCGTTCAGCTCCCACGAGAAGTGCCACCCATCCGTGCTGCCTTGAGATACCATCCCCCTCCCCCCTTCAGTCTTCATGCCCCCTGCATCCCAAAATCTCCCGTCACGGGAATGCTGCTATCGGATCAGGATGCCGGAAAGTTGCACAGCCCATTTCCCACTTCAAGTACAAAAAAATCCCCACATATCAGCTTTGGACCCTGGAATGATTCACGGAGTGGGAAACATAGACGAACACATGGTTACAGCTTCTACACCATGACATCCCTTTGGTTAAAATAAATAATTTCTGTTTTAAAGCTTTTAACACCTTACAAATATTATTGTATTAGCCCTTAGATGACAAATAAAAGGCAACTTGGCTTTTTTGTACCATGATATGGGCCCTGTTACAGTCAGTTGGGCCAGTGGCTCCAGTACCAGAAGATCTGCTCCTCTCTTCTTCCCCCACCATCATGCAGTGCTGCGGAGTTTCACTGGAGGCTAATTATTTGTGTCTTCTTCAGATGGCTTGTGAAGGCCTTCACCCTGTATATGAATCTGGGTGTTCACCTGCCTGTCCCGGGTCACTTCGAATCTACGTGCTTGCAGGGGACCCCCCCGCCACTGCTGGTCCGCTGGGGGCGGCCCAGTCGAATGAGGCGGTGTAGATTTGTCCAGGAGTAGGCCAGCCGGGCAGACACCAGGTCCAGGGCGGCAGGGCTGAACCGCGCCCACAAATCGGAGGGCGCCGTGCCTTTAACGGGCCGGGGTGCAGACAGGAAGTCGGGTAGCAGTGTGGCATCACCCCCCAGGAAGAGGTGAGCCAGGCTGCGGCGCTGGAGCCCATCCCGCACGCACCTCAGAAGGTCCTCTAGTCGCTCTACCAGGCAGCCCTCCTCCCAGGCCTCAGGGGGCGTGGATAGCAGCAGGCGGAGCCATGCCATCTTCAGCGAATAGGAGGAGAGGATAAGCCGCCACTCATCGCCACCACGGCTGCCCAGCACCTGGCCTCCCAGGTCCCTCACAGCCTTTGCCATCTGCAGGCACTTCAGGTGGCAGGATGTGGGGGGCAGCCGGCCTTTCAGCCACCCCAGCAACCTCTGCTCCTGCCGTGGCAGGTAGGCCGTCCACAGGGGGGTGCCAGCACACATCGGGGCCGCCACCCAGTAGGCGCCGTCTCCAGCTGGCAGGGCGGGGATTAGCCGCACGGACATGGAGATGTGGCAGCAGACGTAGTCGGAGCGCGGCGTGAGGCGCAGGAGCACGCGGTCATCCTGCAGCGCCAAGCCCAGCACGCAGCGCCGCTCAAAGCGATAGCGCACAGCAGACAGGCAGCGCTGCACTGCACTGTAGAACCAGCGCAGCACTGCACCCGTCGCAAGTCGGTATGCCGTGTTCTCCACCACCAGGAAGGTGTCAGTGAAGGCCCGGTGCCGCCTGGCCCACTCAGACCGCCGGGGCGTCTCCAGGCCGCAGAGCGCTGGGTCGGACATCGGCGGCTCGCCGCAGCGTGGCTCCAGCTTCAGGTCCCGTGGGAGTCGCAGCGGCACCAGGATGTCGAAGCAGTCGGGCCTGCCCACCTTGTGCTCCTCGTAGGAGCTGCCAATCTGGACAAAGTCACCACGTAGTGCCAGTGAGGCCTCGGGGGGGGTGTGAGCACGGCCAGCACGTACCAGCTCGCCCACGAGCTCCGCCACATGGGCCTTGCTGTGGCCCAGGACGTGGGGCGACAGGCGCACATGCCTCTCGTAGAAGTCCTCCAGCAGTTGCTTCCTCCCGGGGCCCGCTCTGGATGGGGCCCCTGGACCAGGTGGGGGACTCGGACAGGCCCGCCAGTGGCGCGAGGAGCGGCAGCCGGCAAGGAGGAGGAGGATGGTGAGGCCGAGAGCAAGGGCCAGTGGGGTGACGCCTGGGGCCCAGCCGGGGCAGCCGTCTGGTGCAGAGGCGGGGTCACCAAGCGAGGAGCCATAGAGGAACAGCAGCGTGGCGAGTGCGGCGGCGGCGGCCAGGGGCCAGAAGACGCGCAGGTTCAGGGTGTAGGCGGCCATGCTCCCCACCCACGCCTCCTACCTCTGGCGCTACCCCATGGCTGATCCTCCTCCGCGCCTCTGAGACAGCAGGCTCCTCCTCTCTCCCACAGCTGGAAGTGCTTTCCTGCTCCCCGTAGGGGCAAAGAGGAGTGCAAAGAAGAGTGCAAGGGAGCTCCTCCGGTCGTGGGGGGGGAGGCGGAGGGGTGTTCCGAGCGGCGTCCTGCTCTGCATGGAGCTCGTTAGACTCGTAGGGAGGACCTGTGATCTGAGAGGAAATACCAAACTCTCAGCACGAACAAGAAACTTCATCTGAAATAGAGAGAGAGAGAGGGAGGGGGGGAGTCAAAGCCCAAACACACTCCTCCCCTGCCCCCTCCCTGTATTCTTAAAGAGACACTGTCCATTTAATGTATGTGCCCGAGTAGCTGGACAATTTGAAACATAATGTAAGGCGGGAAGCCCCCGTCATCTGAGGCACCGTGGATGGGACAGTGCAGCTGAGCTTGCCTGAAGCCCCATGTAGTGTGAAGCGCAAACCTCGGGCTGGATAATGACGGCCGCTCACACACCTCTCCGACTAGCCGGGACTGGGCCGCGTGCAGTAGCCAGGACTGCAGTCTGGTTACATTTACCCAAAAGACTGTGGCAAAGGAGAGCATGCAGCACACTGCAGACCCAATGCTGCCGTTGACATGACAGTACGATCCAGGTCAAAGGGCACCTGTGTTGGGGATCTGGACAGCGGCAAACACAGCCCATTGCTCCTGACAGGTCCTCAGAGGGTGGGGGTGCAAGAATACAAGCCAAACACATATCACCCCCACCCCCTACTGGAATGTGGCTGGATGGCTGCCTCACTGGTCATGGTACATGGGGGTGTCCAGCCACTCACAGCCGGGCATCGGGGGGAAGTGCTGTTTATATCAGAGCCACAACAGGAAACGAACAACAGGATGTGGGGCCCTCTCATGGTCAGCCTGACAGTCTGTCCAACAAGGGCTTCTGTCAAGATGGCGCATCAAGTACAGTAGCCTTAATCCACACAAAAGATCCACATCCTGAAAGCTGCAAGAAAGGGAGTTGGCTGTAGGGGGTGCTACACAATGAAGTCAGGGGTTTATGTCAGCACAAGCAGCCCACAAGCAGGTAAGGACCACCAACTCTGACAGTGTTCCTCAGCCGCTTACGGACGTGGTGACCTGGGGCTCAGGGGTTCTGTCGTTAAAGTGTCAGATGTTTCTCTCCAAGGTCACAGGGTCTTTAACCTCTAGAACACTAAACATGCCTGAGGAAAAGACTCAGCGGATACTGTGAGCCAGAGCTGGGGCCCGAACAGGATGATTTACGGTGGTTAAAGGCAACCATGCGGTGGGTGACGGGGGCTGTGCTGTCCTCTTTGTGCATCCCAGGCTGCATGTGTATCAGTCTGCAAGGCCCATATGGTCGCCATGGCAACTCCCGCTCTCCAATGCCGCTTCCTGCCAATGACTTAGTGATGAGGTCATGGGAAGGAGAGGGTGGTCTTGGGCAGCGGTGTGGCCTGTGTGCCAGGCCTCCAGATCTAGCCGTTTCACGCTGTCCATACAGACATGACTCATAATGAATGAGAAGCCTGCCCCTGTTTGGCCAGCTACCCCCCCCCCCCAACCCCCCAACTCCCCGGGGCTCTGACATCTGTGTTCTGAATGGTCATGGAAAAAGATAAGAGATACTCGCTTTGTTCTGTGGTGCTGAATTCATTGTGTCTTTAAATTGTTGCTACTGCTATATTTAGCAAGACCGTTGAGACTGATTCGAGATGGAAGCTAATAAGAGCAAGAAATAATGCTGTTATTCATCAGAGCAACCTACGCAAATCGGACGCATCCAAACTGTAGAGACTGTTCTCCGTATGTACGACCAACCACTAAATGTCCCAGGATGACCTCTAAATGGGCGTTAAACAGTAGCTTGGAATTTAACCATGCTAAGAAAACCTTCTTTGGGTTTGGTAGAAGAGTATCTAAGGAATAAAAAGAAACTGGTCATCTATATTTAGATTAGCATATTCCTGCCAAAAAGGAAACTTATTATATGGTGGGATAAAGAGTGTTTGAGCACCCCCTAGAGGTCAGTGAGGAGAGAAACAGGAACAACAGTTAACCACTATCTATAACTACTTGTTCGGAACAGGATGGCAATGACTCTGGACCCAATCCCAGGAAGGAGTACACCCTGACCGGGAATCCTGATGGAACATAGCGAGAAAGATCCCACATGTGAGGCAACAGTGCAACCCACTGAGGCACCAGGCTGCCAAACACATTGTCTATTCTTAGCTTTTAAGTTATTTAATGGTTAACTTTATAATAACAATTGATACTTTTCCCCATAGGGAAATTCTCTTTTTACACCACCCTCAACTTGCTCTTTGTAGAGTAAGCTGTCCGCAAAGGGCTACCACCTGTAGCGGCACCCAGGGAGGTGGGGGTTAAGAGCCTTGCTCAAGGACCCACCAACATACTGAGGCTGGGTTTGAACCGGTGACCTTGCGACTACAGGCACACAGGTTTAGCCCACTGAGCCACACACTGCCTTCTATGTGATGATATATTTTGTAATAATATATGTTAAAAGCAATAGGCTTCCTCTAGTTACGCTGCTTGAACTCCTCATAAATATTAACATAACATATTTCAAATCATCAACTATTTAGGCAAAGGCAGTAACTCAAATGGACAGTTTTGCCGGATCACCCCTGTGATGGCCCCGCTCACCCACTCTGATTAAAGTTGAAGCTGTGAATACAATTAAAGGTCTATAGAGGGCAGTCTAAGACAGACGAAGACAGTACACCATGGAGCCTTTTCCAGTGGAAGCTGCGAGATGTCAGTACATGCTGATCTCCCATGAAACATCTGCACTGAAGAGCAAATTATTGCTCACCACATCCCTTCCTGCAAATCAGTCCGGATGTGTTACTGGTGCCTTTTACTGGTGTCTGTGTAGATCTGGAGAGTTTATCAGTACAGTATAGGTTTAGGACAGTGCTGAAGGTTCGATCAGTAGTGTTCCTGCTGGGATTAGGTTATCAGTAAGGGAACTGTATTCATTAGGCTCAGCAATTAATGGGCTTTAAATGTGAGTACTGACGGCATGACCAAGCCAGCGGCATCCTTAGTGGGCCCTTAGGTAACGGTGACGTCGACCTTATGAACTGGACAGTCATAGCTATCATCCGAGATTAGGCCAAACGGAGGTCTCTGGAAAAACCAGACGGCAGCGGCTGCACAGGTGCCAGAATCACGGACCTGTCCGATAGAGCTCTCCGTCCAGACACCTGGGAGCTGGTCACCGTTTTCACGTCTGTGAAAAATTCTTTCAGACGTTTTAGTAAATGGTGCGTGATTCAACTCTGGGGTCCTGCATGCTCTGGGTAAACGAGAGAGAGAGAGCATGGGGGTTGGGCAGTCGGGGTGTCCCCACCTGTCTGTGAGCATAGATATGTAAAGAGGTCCCTTTCAGTTTACCTCTGAAAATCAGCTGTCCAGATGCACACGGAACAGCGCGACCTCTTACATGGCCCCTGACAGACAGGCAGGAATGTGCTGCTGGTCTATATGTCTATAAATTAACATCAAGCCAAAAAAAACACCGCCGTATATCTGCTCAGGTCAGAGGTCCGAGTTAAAAGCCTGATGCAGAATCTGATGACTGAGTAGCTGCTTGAAAATGTACCTAAATAATTTGCCTGTCTGGAGGGATTTTGAACCAAACAAGGTCCTATATGTCCGTGGCATTTTTTGTCAGTGTGCTGCCTCTCCCTGGGGAAGTGGATTGATCCTCCAACCAGGGGGAAAAGACACATCCACCGTCTCACACTCTAACTACCTGCCGCAGAGCCAACTCGGACAGGGATAACTTCAGCATCCTGAGAGACGCCAGCTACAGGCTGCGCCAAATATCAGCCTGATATCAGGAATGTGAAATTGGGTGGGAAATGCAGCCACCTGGTCACCCGGCTGTGTAGAAGTCTGCAGGCCTAACTGCGGGGGTCCAATGGGTCGCTCATTCTGGGGTAGGACCAGCCCATAGGCCATTTGAGGTTTCACAGATAAGGATCAACTTGGTTTGTTGGTGACCACACCCCAAACAAGCCTGAACTTCATCTCCGGACACACAAAGCACCATGTGTAAACAAACATATAAGCAAACATATCAAGGCTGGCAGCTACAATGTAAATAGGGCCTGAAACAGACAGGACATTTTGCAATTTATCCATCCATCCACCCATCCATTCATCCATCCATTCATCCATTCATCTTCTAAATGCTTGTGGGAAATTTAGAGACACCTGTGTCCACCTGTATTATTCATTATGAATAATACACCCTTCATATTCTGCTTGTATGAGACATCTTGGGGTCTCTAGGAAATGTAATTCAAAAACTCAGAGACATTTTAGTCTTGTGCAACTGTCTTATTTTCCGTCATCCAACATCAACACTCTTCTTGTGTAACACTGTAGACCCCACAGGGGAGGTGGTAATCTTAGCGAGGAAGCAGACTGGCAGCAGACTGGTTTCAGACTCAAACCCTAGGCCTGATCTGTTCATGTCTCCTCCATAAAGCCGTAAAGAGGCAGCAATTTGGAATGAAAAAGTATAAAAGCGACACTTTTCCTTTCATACCAGCCTCACATCTCGCAAGCTGTAGCCAAGAAGTCTATTAAAGAGATTGAAATGAAGACAAATGAAAGACATGTCTGTCTCAGAGGAAGCGATTATGCCGTAATGAAGAGTCTGTCTGCCGAACATGTTTGCTGAGAGGAATGGGCCTACGGTGGCTTTGTCTGGAATGGCTAAGACGATAAACAAAGACAAAGATTAAACATCCAACAGGGAGACTTGAAAATCCTCACCGATGGCGTCAGAGGCAGGAGCGCGCGCACAACCCTGTTCCCTCTCTCTACGTGTGGTCTATCTCGGGAGACACAAGCTCCTCATGTCGCGGATATTTAGAAGCTCGTCGGCGGCCCGTCCATCCAGACAAAGAGCTCTTTGCTCCGCAGGTGTGGGATATGACCTGCTCTGGGGCTACAGAACGCTGGACTGTTTTGTAAGTCGACTCTCAGAGCAGACATGATAGTAAATAACTACTGGCGGTAACCGACCGCAGACTAATCTCACAATACTAATCTGACTGGCTATCATACTTCCCCCATGGTGTTTTCCCACTGCATTCTTCCTGCCGTTGCAATGAACACATCAGGCCGCCGTTTTTTTGGGGGCGGCCTGCTTTTCTAGAAGGTCCTGTATCTCCTGGTTCGGATGGGAACCTACCTTTTAGTCATCTGGTCTTTAGAATGTGTCACGGATTATTACCCCCCCAGACTCCCAGACTGCAGCGTTTTTATTTAATCACACTTCTGTGGGAATCGCCGATGAACAGTCTTAGCGTGAAAGTTCAGGTGCCAGACAGCCGCGTGGCTAAGAGACATGGCTCGAGACGTGACGGGAAACCCCTGGGGGCCCCGGGGCCCTACGGGTTAGGGGATGAAGCCGGAATGTGGCAGCAGAGAGTGGTAAGGTGTAACAACACGAGGAAGAGAGAAAAAAGAAAATAAAAAAGAGATGTGAAAAGGGAGGCCGACACAGAGTCTCATATAGCACCTTTTTCACATCAGGTGTTTATAAAGACAGGAACTAGGGGCATGTTAATCTTTTAATTTTTAATTTTTGTAACTTCCCAGATTAAGGATTCTGGCATTGCTCGCTCAACGCCGACGTTGCTATATTTACCATCTGCCTGGGTACGCAAACCCAAAATGACACAGTGTTTTGACTAGACTGTTTTTCCTGCCGCACGAGGCCACAGGAAGTGTAGGTGACCAAGCTAACCACCTCTGGGGTGCCACCCCCCCCTCCCCCGAGGCCTGGGGGAGGGGAGGGGATAGCCAGGCCACGGAGGCGGGAGGGGGTAGGCCCAAATGGGCGGCAGGGTCAACGATGTGTCTCCTGAAATAGGCCATTATTGTCCTCCTGAGGACCCGGGGTCCTGTCAGAGACGTAAACATTGACCTCCTCACATCTGTCCGCTTGTGTTTGTCGCTGATGATGGGCGTAAAACCTGCCATGAACCGACAGGCAAAAAGCTTAGGACAAACACAGACTCACCCGCACAGTTTGCTCCGGAGGCCTGATGGTTTGACCCTCTGCAGTCCCAGGCAGCAGCTTAGCCAGGCTGAAAAGATGGCTGCTGGTGCTTTTGGGTCCGTCTGTAGAACCCGGCCGATAACACAATCCCGGGTCAGCACCACCTCCTCGAATTTTGGGCAGCGTAGGAGCCCGGAAGATGGGAGGACCAGGGCGGGGTGGGGGGGCTGAGTTCAGCCAGCGGACGCAGACGTGGCGAGTGGGCCGCCCAAGCGTGCCGTTTTGGGCGAGACCGCAGCTTGGCGTGGCATGGCGTGGCGTGGCATTGGGCTCGGTGAGTTCTGGTTCAGAAAGCCAGAGCCGGATGAGCCCAAAGACGGAGACATCATGCAGCAATGACAGAGCAGGACCGAGGGTCCGTCTAATGATCGCCCAGACGCTGGCTGGACAGCTGGACTCAGGGAAAATGCATGTTCTCGGCCCTGAGAAAGTGACCTAAATGCCTCCGGAAGCTGCTATGAAGTCCCTTGATTTGGCACCGAGCTCTTAAAAATCCCTCTGGTCGATATCATAAAGTGGAGGCCCTCAAAGTCCGGATGCGGACCAAACTGCAAGTTAATCCAGGCCCAGTCCATAATGCACCTTATGGATCAGTATGGTTAACGTGAAAAGGCTTCGCATGGTTCGTACAAAAATACAATGAAGAACCATCAAACTTTGCACACACCTAACTCGTCAGGGTGGGGGGGGGGCCG
>JAODLD010000004.1:14318-24567 GCA_026781065.1 Mormyrops boulengeri | reverse complement strand
TTACTCTGTCCTGAGAATTACTCACAGTGCATTTACTCTGTCCTGGGAGTTACTCACGGTGCATTTACTCTGTCCTGGGAGTTGCTCACGGTGCATTTACTCTGTCCTGAGAATTACTCACAGTGCATTTACTCTGTCCTGGGAGTTACTCACGGTGCATTTACTCTGTCCTGAGAATTACTCACAGTGCATTTACTCTGTCCTGGGAGTTGCTCACGGTGCATTTACTCTGTCCTGAGAATTACTCACGGTGCATTTACTCTGTCCTGGGAGTTGCTCACGGTGCATTTACTCTGTCCTGAGAATTACTCATGGTACATTTAATCTGTCCTGGGTGTTACTCACAGTGCATTTACTCTGTCCTGGGTGTAACTCACAGTGCATTTACTCTGTCCAGAGTGTTACTCACAGTGCATGTACTCTGTTCTCAAAGATACTCATGGTAAATATACTCTGTTGTCAGAGATACTCACTGCACATATACTCTTTCCTGAGAATTACTCACGGTTCATATACTCTGTCCTGAGAATTACTCATGGTGCATATACTCTGTTTTCAGAGATACTCATGGTAAATATACTCTGTTGTCAAAGATACTCACTGTATATATACTCTTTCCTGAGAATTACTCACAGAGCATATACTCTGTCCTGAGAGTTACTCATAGTACAAATACCATGTCCTACACAAATTACTTCCTGTGTGTCTGAGTTATACGCTATGTGGCACGAGATAGGTAGGCTGTTGGCAACCTGTCCTAGGAGGCTGGGTTTGGGGGGTGGGGGGCGGGGGTGCGGTTGGGCAAGGATTTGGGTGTGGAGTTGTCATCCTTTTTTTTCAGGGGTGTTTTGACTGTTGTGCACATGTGAGACAGCAATGGGAGTGTGGGAGAGAGGAAGGGAGGCAAGAAACGAGGAAAGGAGAGAGAGAGTATAGAAAACTTTCCTCCCATCTGAGCCGAGGTAGAATGAGCTAGACAGTGAGCCCTAGCAACCAAGGACAGAGTGAAGAAGAAGGGGTCCCTCCAGGGGGACTCAGAAAGCAACTTAATGCGGGGAAAGAGGAACAGACACTAATTAGCACTTTTCATCTGTGTCACTCTGTGGGAAGAACAAAGACTTGCAGCGGGAATCACAGAGCGGAGGCTGAACACAATGTGGATGGATGATCTCTGCAGCCTGAATGGCCTGGACCCTCTGTGGGTGAGTTGAATATCTATACCTTCTCAAAGATAGCATGAACTTCTTGACCATCTATAGGTGGACATTCCCTCAGTTAGCATGAACATCTGCATTCTGTGGTTGAGTGAGAACACCTAGACTTTCACTCAATTAGTATGAACATCTGCATTCTATGGTTGAGTGAGAACATCTAGATTTTCATTCAGCATGAACATCTGCATTCTATGGTTGAATGAGAACATCTAGATCTTCACTCAGCATGAACATCTGCATTCTGTGGTTGAGTGAGAACATCTAGATTTTCACTTAGTTAGCATGAACATCTGCATTCTATGGTTGAGTGAGAACATCTAGATCTTCACTCAGTTAGCATGAACTCCTGCGCTCTCTATGGGTGAGTATAAACATTTGGACCTTCCCTGAGTCAGAAATTCCTTGTGTGAATATAAATGTAAAACATTCTCTGAGCCAGTTTAAACATCTCGACCTTCTCCGAGTCACTATGAACATATAGACTTTCTCTGAGTTTGCATTAACGTTCAGCTGTTTACGTGTGAGTTAGCACCCTACTATGGGTGAATGTGAAGATTTGAACAGAGGCACCAACTGCTGACAAACCCTTAGAAGAAAAGGTGGAGATGAGCCCTATACTTCAGTCCTTCAATACACAAATACTTGTCATAAGGCAACTAGGAATCTAGGACTTGAATGAAGTGCAAAATTGAAGTACCAGAAAAACTACTGTCATTATGCTTTTGGTGGACTTCAGACATGTGAAAATTGGTCAATCGAGGTCACTAACCGACTTAATAGCAATAGATAATGAAAGTTTCCTATGTGCATTTTAGTGCAGAATGTATGGTCAGCTAAGGATATCTATCTATTTAAATGCATGGTCCATTACATAACATTTTTTGTTTGTGCAAAGAGTCATATTCACTCTGTGTTGGTGCTCTACACAGCCAAATCTCACCCTAAAATGAAAGTGTGATGTTGTTACAGGATATAATTCAAGTTTTACTGAATTTCTCATTCACTGTGATCTACCGCAGCAATATTCTTATATTTGAGATGAATATTCCTGCAGCTATGTAGCAGTAAAACACAACTCCCTGCATCCACGCCAAACCCTCACAGAGCTACATCTGAGCCTGGTGCTATTTCAAAACCATTTTGGTAGCGCACATTGGAGCTGTAAAACAGAGAAGCTGGACTTTCTAGTTCCAGTTGCTCTTAGTTGCCCTCTACGGTTGCCCGCGCCAAAATCACAAAACCTCACTGAGTCTCACTGAAACTGGAAGACAGTGTCTCTTCAGAGCAAAGCCCAAGGAATCTCACCACAGTGTGTCTGTTCTACTCACACATCCTGAAATCTGGCACCGACTTCAGACAGAATTATTACTGTCTGTTGAGCGGTGAAGCCAGGCACTGCTGGTAACGGGGCGGAGCTCGCCACCTGCCCGACGGCACTTGCTGTCATTGGACGGGCAAGCCACTGGCCACCCCTCATTGGATATGTGGTGCAGGCTGTCCCCGCCCCTGATTCCCCATGAACACTTTCTCACCTTGCATCCTCTTCTTAAATCTGCACACATGGCTCTGTATTTTGGCAGCTAAGCACTACATTTTAGTTTAATTTTATAACCTACATGGGTAACAGTCTGCAAAGTTAGCCGGCAATCTAAGACCTGTTGCCATGGGAACTCAGCTACCCAGCTTTAGGTCTCTTATTTCATGATGTGAAGTTTCCCGTAGCAGGCACAGGCCTGCATATCGACCATAATCCTTCATTCCCATCTCACCACCTAAAACACCTCCCCTGTCTACCACAAAACATGAGGCGGTTGCCTGGAGGAACAGCTTTACCGCACAAGCATGTATGGCCAACCAAGCAACTGAACCGATTTACCCCAAACCGCTGAATCACTGACTTAACAGCCAAATCTATCACAAATACCATGGGTGGACTACTCACCGGATTTGTTTTGAATAAAAAAAAAGTTTGGACGTAAAAATGCCTTTAAGCATCAACTGGGGCATCTACGGTCACTGGGGACACTTTGGGTAACAGCAACCCCAAGTTACATGGATTGGGAACAACAAATCCCAAAATCACATATTCAGACTTTATACCTAGTTAAATATATGCATTTTTTTTTATTTTTGATGGATTGCAATCTTTTTTTAATAATGTTCACTTTTTAACAATATTATAGATATTAATGCTTCAGTTATTAGTGCCCTGCCCACTCATTAAATGCAATCATAATTATAGTCATGTTTAGCTGACACTTTGCTGTGAAGCTCCGCCCCACGCGCCTGACACTCAGGGACCGCCACCTGCACTCTGCCTGTGTTTATAATGTGCTTTTAGCATTGCCGTAATCTTACCAGTGAAAAGCCACAGACACGGGACCAAAGGGGGTTTGAGATGGAGCTGCGAAAAGCATTGGTACTGCTATAAATAAGGTGTGGCTCAGCCTGCTGACCTGTGGTTTGACAGCCACACAACAAAGACTGGCCAGCGAGACTCACATCCCTCTGGATGTAAAATGGCACAGCCCAGGAACTATGAGGTGTGTGGCCCAGTGGATTAGGACTGGGTGCTGTGATTAAGAAGGTCACTGGTTCAAATTCCAGTCTCAGCAGGGTGATTTCACCTTCAGCAAAGCTCTTAAACCTGCTCCAGGGCAGGGTTGACCTTGCTTCCTCAAAATGCATGTCACTTTGAATAAAAGAATAACTTAATCTTCCAGAACTACCCTCTCTTATTCAAAGCTAATCTTTGGCTTGAGGGGAGTTTTACTCACACAAAAATGATCTGATGGCATAATGAAAAATGATTGGTTCAGAGAGACAACCAATCAGATTTAGAGGAGGTAGGTCAAAGCAATTTTAGGAGGCAGGACCAAGTCATCTGATTGGTTGGTCTGACATCTGACCAAGATTTGCTTATCTCTTTGAACCAATAATTTTTCGTTCTGCCCTCAGAACATTGTTGTTTAATGAAAACTCCCATGAGATAATCTTTATGAACTTGCCCGGAACCTGATGTTCACTTTTTAACAAATTCAGTGCTGTACATTTTTCGTTGGTGACCCTGGGTTAATATGCATTTCAGTGCAGGTTTAAGCTGTAGGGTGGTCCCTCAGGCAGGGTTGGCTGTCCCGTGTCGGCCTGTGCAGGTAAGCTCACACGAACACTCCCAGCCACAGCTGGTGGGCCGCTGTGTGGGGACTGTGGAGCTTGCTGTCAGCTCATTGTCCTACACATGTCAGGACGCTCTTCAGTGCCAGTCAACCAATTAGGTGACATAGGCGACCGCCTAGGGTGCCATCTTCTGAGGGAGCGCAGACTTAGCCAGCCAGTATCACTTTGTCTCAGAGAGGGGGTATCGGTGGTGATGCACCACATCGGCATCAACTGGTACTGAGGCAGACCCATTTCGCTTTATGGTTAGCCACCTGTGTGGGACTCAGGCTGCCCCAGAAGGGTATGGGCTCTAAGCCTGAAACCTGACCATAAGTGGGGAATGTCTACTTGCTGCAGTTCACAGATTCCTTGATCATATATCTGACACTCATTCTCACCTGCCGGCTATGTTTCAGGACTGGAACCAGACTTGGTACACGCACAACCCAGACCTGACCCAGTGCTTCCAGCACACAGTGCTGGTGTGGGCTCCCTGCATCTACCTCTGGGTGTGCGCGCCCTTCTACATGCTGTACCTCAGCTGCAATGCCCGTGGATACATAGACCTGACCAGCCTGTGCTGGGCCAAAATGGTGAGTCAGGTTTAACAGCAGGATGGTGTCCCATCATAGTGTCTACCGGACACGGTCACCATAGATACTGCTCAGTCACAAGAGCTGAAACCTGCAATACTCACATTTACCAGCAGGTGTGCTATTTCTCACATTTTACTAGAACTCTAAAGGCATGCCAGAAAGTAAACCGATGTGTGTGCATTCCAGTCCTCAGTTTCTGCTTTCGCTCAGGTCCTGGGGCTTGGCCTGGCCTCCTTTGGTTTCGTGGAGTTCTTCTACATCCTACTGGAGAAGAACCAGGAGATACAGAAGCACATCGTGTTCCTGATTAGCCCTGTGATTCGCAGCCTCACCATGGTAACACCCACTGACCTTTTCTAACTCGTTTATAACATCACCGCAAGGATATTGTTCTATTTAACCTTTTGCGACCCACAGACCGCTTTATATTGAGGCCAATTAGCAGTAAAAACATCTATGACAGGTTCAAATGGATAAGGACCCTTGGGAGCATGAGGGTCACATTCTGTAACTCTTTGGGAACCTCTTTAAGAAAACATGTCCCTTCCAGGTGCGGACCACAGACAGAAGCTGTTTTTGTTTACTGAATAAAACCACCAGAATATTTCTGCAGGGAGTGAACTGGAGCGACAATAGCTTACAGTTTTCCCTGTCTACTTACAAAAGATAAAAATGTCACAAATTTCAACATATTTGGAGACCCAGACCAAAACTGAAAATGTCAAGGGCAGGATTATGCTACGGAAATGCATGTATCTCTGTATATACCAGGAGAACGGTGCAGGTATCATCAGGGTCAGTGTTTCTTAAACAGGTACTCGGAGCGCCTCAGACCACATTTTTGATGGGGGGGGGGGGCTGGGAAGGAGCAAAAATGTGGACTGTCTTGCAGGGAGCTGGAAGGGTGCAAAAAAAGCACCGTCTGGAGGTTCTTGAGGACCAGGTTGAGAAACCCTGATCTAGATAATATCACACGCATCATGTACCATCTCTATAGCCAATGAGTAATCCTTTGGAGTACTAAAAATATAAGGCTTATTTTTCATCCTATGTTTACTTCTTGGTATCAATGAGCCCCATACCATCTGCTGCACTATTGCAGTCTGTTTATCGTCTGATGAAATGAGCTATGAATTTCCCGAATGGCTGCTCCCCAAACCGCTACTAGGTTGGTCCAGAGGAAACTCCGCCAACGCCCAACCTCCTAAGTCTCTGAAGTCTCTACTGCCGCATGGCTGATGTCTGACCCCCAACCCGCAGGTCCTGACCATCAGCGTAGTCCATCTGGAGAGGACCAAGGGCTGTCGCTCATCCATCATCCTCTTCCTCTTCTGGCTGCTGGCCGTGCTGTGCACCCTGGTGCCATTGCGGGCAAAGATCCAGCTCGCCATTCAGGAGGTGAGGGGTTCAAAACCCTGACTTTTAGAAAATGGGCCACGGCTTTGTCCTTGACCTCTGTTCAGTCTTGTGGGACTTTCCCCAAAGCCTCCAGAATCCGCCTCCCATCTCCCCGGGCTTTTCCAGCTCTGCCTGAGGGAGGCCCAGGCTGGTGTTGTTGCTGCTTCCCATACCAGTTGTCCCATTCCCATGCCGCCCCTCCCATTTCTTCCTGTTTGTGCAGCTTCACCGCCCTCTGATCTGGCTCTGCTCATCTTCCTGCTCTGTCCTAGTCTGTGTTGTCAGCTGTGGCGGCACAGTCATTACTAGGGGCTGGAGGGTCCCTCCTTCAGGAATGTCCACAGGCCAATAGACACTCTCAGAGTTGCCTGTCACTCGGAGCTTCCCCTCCTCACTCGTCCCAGTTTCTCCCACAGAGGCGTCTCCCGGGTCATCTGTATTAGACAAATAAGCCAGCTTTGAAAACACATACAAACAGAGACACACATGTGTGCCTACTGAACCATAAATAGCTGTATTTTCATTGAAGCCTCTGTTTTTGCATAAACATTCCATCGATGACGGATGAGACCAGCAGCTGCTACTTTTATGACCATTTATATGGCTGATAAGTGAAGATGACCGGGGAACGTGGCGCTGGAGTCATAATCGCCCCCTGTACTGACTGTAGGGAGTCCAGTGCAACCCAAACTTTGAGGAAGGCCTCTGTATGCCAAACCCGTGGGCAGAGTTGGAAAGTGTGAGCCTGACTACGTGCTAAATGCCTGCCTTTGTTACGCTTGACCGCGTCTGTAGAGAATCAAGCATGTGGCGATCCACAGCTGCCCCGGCAGGCTGTGGGAGGAAGCATTGCAGAGCTATTAAAAGGCTGCAGTGCATTCTGGGACCTTGACTTGAACAGCCCTAGGGGCAAAGAGGTTGGCTAACGATAACCTGTGGTCCTCAATGTTAATTAACTGAACAGCACCTAGATACAGAGTAATGACAAACCCTACACTCTCCATCTTTTGGCTCAAGCATTCCTTCAATAATCTGCAAAACAACGTTTTGCTCGGGGTCCTTAGGTGCGGAGTTCACCATGTGGCTTGGTTTAGTCCAAAATAAGCTGACCTACATATTCTGACCACGCGCGGCAGCTGTGCCTGTTTTGTCTGCGGCCGGCGTGAGGTCGCCCTCCGTCACATCCCCCGGGGGCTGCCTCTGCCCCGCGCGGCTTTCCATTTTCCCCCAGGGATGGCCTGTTTACCAGGGGCCAGTGGGTTTAGCTCATGTTGCTGTGGGAGAATCAGTGCTTGAGCCGCTGTTTCGAGACACCCGGTAGCCTGTAGCCATGAGCGAGCATCAGGGTTAGCAGACACCCTCCAGAGTTTAATTTAGCCGCTGGTTTTCGAGTCGCTCCGATAGCATGATGTTTGTAACCACAGGCTCTCAATTTATAGATAGCGTGACTGGGAAGCGTTACATCCTGGCACCCGGGCCTAATTTACGTATATATAGACATATAGAGCCGGTGTGCTGCATGTTTGTGCCCAAACGGGCCTCGTGAATCACCGGATTTGGCACCGGGCCACGCTGTGCGGGTGGCAGCAAATCACAAGATCAGCCAATCGCAGCAGACTGTTAAAAAAAAAAACCATAATGCAGCCCCACTCGCATGAGTCTGCGGTTTTGGCACGTTGTAGCGTAACGCGTTAATCACCCCCTAAGATCCGCTGCACGGCGGCTGCGGCAGGGGGCAGGAAATGGGCCGAGATGGTATGACAGGAAGTAATGGGCGGGAGCTTGTGGCGACGGACCTGGCAGGAGAAGAGCCCCGACACTGGGCAGTATAAGTTTTCGCTACTCTCTAATGACTAATGAGGCTTCGCGGAAGAGGGGTGCATGCTTCACGGTGTGGAATTTCACTTATCCGCAAGGAAATAGCAGAGTATCTTTTTTTTGCTGTAGTTGTTTTAGCGTTTGTTTAATGTGGGGCTTTTCCAGCCTGGGAAACGAACCTCAACTTATTGCTGGGACTCTTTAGAAAACAGAATGATGGTACAAATACAGACAAACAGCAATTTCTTATTGATTTAAGGAAGGTGAAATAAAAAAAGGAAACAAGTACAAACTAACACATGGTGAATAGCGTTGGCATTGTACACACTGAGATTCCTGAGCATAAGCCACAGCTGTACCCTTAGGGAGGCAATGCACAAGCCCTTTAAAGTATGTACAATTGTATAAAGATGTAATTACAAGCTAAGAGAGTCTTTCTGCAAATATTTACAGAGCTATTCTGCATCGTACATATCACTGCAGTCAATACAGTAAAGATAAGGCACGTTTCTAGGCTAATGAGGCCTGCTGTTACCTTTCACTAACTTAGCCAATGAGCATGGCCACATGTTCCATCTCAGCCTATCAGAACCACTAAACCTCTGTCTTACCTAATGACCGTAATCTTGCTGCCTCAGCCAATGAACATCATCTTGAAACCATGTTCTGCCAATGAGCATTATGCCACTCTCTGCATTGACCTATGGTCTGTCTTGTTCCACTTGTGCCTCAGGACTTCTCAGTGGACGCCCTGCGCTACCTGGCCTTCTTCAGTTACTTCGCCCTCCAGCTGGCCCAGCTGGTCCTTGTCTGCTTCTCGGACCGACGCCCCAGTACCGCGAAACCTGTCTCTGTCAAGGTGCGGGATCCCCGAATGGGAGCACCGATCGCCACATGGGGGGTGGCTCCACCCCACTAGGAGTGGTCCTGAACAAATCCGTATTTGATGTTTGCAGAATCCTTGTCCGGTCCAGGATGCATCTTTCCTGTCGAAGGTCCTCTTCTGGTGGTTCACAGGGTGAGCAGCTTTTCCTACCCCAACTTCAACAACAACAATAACAACAAAAACGCTCAACGCTATGACTCAATGTTGAGGCAAGTGGTCCCAAAATGTGGGCCTGCCAGTGAACCACATCCTTTCAGCAGCTGTCCTTGACTGACCCTCAGGCTGGTGGTGAAGGGGTACCGGCAACCCCTCCAAGCGGAGGACCTGTGGACCCTGAGGCAGGAGGACACGTCAGAGCATATCATCTCGGGCATGAAGGAGGCCTGGAGCGAGGGGTGTGCCAGGCTTCAGCAGTAAAGCTCGCCATGACTGCACTATCCATCATTTCGTAAAAACCCGATAGCTATCGCCAGAGTAACGGCTGCTCGGCATTCAGAAACCAAACCTCATCATCATTTCAGCCAAAACACGTCTAAGCAGAATTCAGAAGCAGAAGGAAATTAAAACACAGTAAAGGGGGTATATTTCATACCTTCCAGGCTGTTATCATATACACCATTTTAGAGGTTAATGCTTTCTCTATTCATGTACATAAACACAACACACCACATGGATTCATTAAAATTCCAGATCAAAGTCACCAATGGCAAATCTGAATGTTGTGTCCACTGGCAGTCAGGAGGGGGTGCTGCACGTAAGTGCACCGCAGGGCTACAGGCTGACGGAGCAGCCCCAGCTGCTCCGGAAACTGCAGAAGGAGCAGAGCTCGGGGCTTCACCTGCTGCGCACCCTCGCCCGGCCCTTTGGGCCCCGCTTCCTGTTAGGGGCGCTGTGCCTGGTGGCCCACGATGCTTTCTTGTTCTCCATTCCGCAGGTGCTCAGGTGAGATGTAACACAGGGCTGCTATCATGTTTTATTCCCACTCAGTGACTCATGTTAGGGGGAGAGACTGGGGGGGGAGGTGGGTGGTGTTAGGGATCAAGACCCTAGGTCAGCTGGCAGCAGTAAGACTGGGATACACCTTACTGGTATATACTACTCCGTGCAAGGATCTGCTAAGCTATGGTAAGGTATGCAAGGCTGTGCTAGGCTCTGATAGGGTATGCTAGGCTCTGCTA
>JAODLD010000003.1:594590-611426 GCA_026781065.1 Mormyrops boulengeri | reverse complement strand
TGGGTTCCTTTAAATCTGAGCTAGATAAGATTTTAACAACTCTGAGCTATTAGTTAAATTCTCCCCAAACGAGCTTGTTGGGCCGAATGGCCTCCTCTCGTTTGTAAATTTCTTATGTTCCTAAAGAATGGAATATAAGCTACACAGGTCGTAGGCCATTAAAAAATGTTTAAATGATCTTCCTGTTGGTGTAAAACTATGATATTATGTGAGTAAAAATGTCTTAGCTCAGGCATTTCAAAACCCCCCTTAACATCACCCCTGTGTTCGTAGTAACCACCCTGTACACCGTTGTAGATGCTTATTCACCCACCTGCACACCTCGTATGGCTACTCAATACCTCATCAAGTTGTTTAACTAATTTAGAGAATTAAGTGAGCCGGTGGTGAAATTTAACAACTTATGTGGAACGACTGAGGTGCTCCTAAGGAGCGGTTTGGGAACCGAAGCAAGGAACTTCTAGCTGTCCAATAATAGATGAAGAACCTTTTTGGAGAACGTTCTCCGAAAGTAAAACGTTCAAATTCTTGAACGGAAATTCTTCTTGCTTTTCTCTAAGCTTCTGTTCCGCCTGCAACCCATGCCATATGTGTTTGTTATATTTAGTCATAAATATTCAAATGCCTTTTCAATTAATCCTCACACATGGTTGGTTTTTAAGAATGTTGTCTAAAAGGCACATGGTGTATGTATGTATCCCAGCACCAGGTGAATTTGCCCCTACTCTTAATGACAAGCACCTCCTTCATCCACTTCCCTCCATTTCCATCCCTGGCACCTTATAAAACCCACCGGCCCGCAGTCTTTTTATTCAGTCTTGCCGTCAATCCATTACCCAGTTCGGAGCGCTTTCAAGTGTTATCGCAGGAAATGAGAGGAGAGGCTCGCGGGTTAATGGAAGTGCAAGCTTGGGGTAAATGAGAAGATGGCTCAAGCAGGACCGGCCACCGCGAGCCGGGAGAAGGAGAACAAACAGGGTGAAGGTTGGCAGGCGCCTCCCTTAATGAGTTCCTGTTCCGTGGATAGAGAAAAGACAGAAGAAAAGGTCACCGACTGGAACATCGACGCAGAAGCAATGAAGGAAATTTGCCAGACAGCCTACAGGCACAATAGTACAACATTAAGAAATTATTCTGTGAAAACAGGCAGGCTTTGAGGACATGTGGGTCAGAATAATGGCAGGTTACATATACTGTATGGTAAATTGGGGCCTTCAGAGGTCTTTGGCTCTGAAATGGACACACTATATAGATTTAGGAGATATTCTGCGGTGGCAGGAAGTAGGTGGCAGAGAAGCTCCCCGCAGCGACGAAGACACCCACGGCGACTCTCTTCGCGGAGCTATCTCTCCTCCAATTATGCAAATTTTCTCTAAACTTCTTAAGGTGCTAAAATGTATTTTTTTAATCAATGAATATTTGATATAGAAGGGTTGATGATTCTGGGCCTGAAAAGCACCCAGAAGCTATTCTACCCTGTAAGGCTGCAGTGGGAAGTGGGGGAGGGGGGGGGGGGCAGCCTTGACAATCGTACCCCTGTGGCGGTGTTCGAAAACACAGCACCGAGTGAGAGAAACCCGTCATTAACGGTTAGGGAAGGAGCGGCTTTGTGAGACGTCGCCCATAGGTGATCACGGTGTCTAATTAACTGAGCAGATTCGAATACATCCACCCACTCATCTTCTGTAACCACTTATCTAGTGGAAGATTTCAGTCAGTCTGGAGACTATCCCAAGCACCCAGGGATATGTACAGGGGCGGGACCACAGAGGCACTGGCTCCTGTTAAAAGCTGATTGGCCACCTAAGTATCCCCTCCCGTCACTCACCGATTCAAAACATATCATTGGCTAATGGTAAAGTTGGCTCCTCCGTAGGAATTATGGTTCCTCTTTAGGGTGACCATCTACTCTATGTCAGGAGGGAGACTATGAGCTACGACAGGGTTTGTAAACTACTGATTCATCCATTCCAATTAAAAGGACACGGATTACACTTCGTCACTAAGTTCTTGCTGCCTGCTGGTTGGTCAGCCTCTTATAATCGTGCATGTGTCACTAATGTTAATGTGAAACAGCTGGATGAGTCGTTCTGTCAAGGAAACTAACCAGTAAAAGTACTAGACCAACCAAACTATTTAGCCAAGGACAGGAGCCCCAATCCCAGAATCACCCCGGCAGGAACTAGAGGGTAGAGGGATGCCATGGATGGGACGCTTTGGGTCCCGCATAAACATGTGGAAAAGTGGAAAACACACGAGCTACCTTCACATGGAGACAGAGGGAAGATACGGTAAACTGCAGCCCTTAGAGGGACTAGTCAGACACTAGGAATCAGAGTGATACTTTGTGTTTGGCGCTGCATCCTAAACATATAACACAGGAAAAGGAAACACGAGAAGCATTTCGATTTCCAGGAGTGTGTGATAAATAAATAAAGAAATGATCGCTTTAACAGCGACAAGTCATACTTTCTCGGGCTCCAATTATATGACCCGCCGTGGTCTCATTAATCCAGCCGTAGGCAGGTGGGTCGTTCTGCCGACATCTGAAGCTAATCCTACACACCGCATTTACGTACGGCGTTACAGACGAACGCGTCTGGAAAATTAAATAAATAAATAAATACATGTAAATGTATTAAAAAAATAAATAAAATATCCCGCTGTAAAGTAATATATATATATATAACATTCATGCCTGCTATTAAAAATAAAAGAGCGTCCTTTTTTAAAGGTGAACGAAATGATTTTTTTTCCAGGTCTGAGAAGAGAGGATGTCTGCTGTCTTCAAAAAGAAGGGATCCTGAAAACACATTATCCTTAACAATAGAGTTGTCTTGGCCCGGTTGGCACGGGCTGCAGGACGGTCCGGAGCGAGCCGATCGCCGCTTATAACTCCATTAAGCCGCATGCGGGTGAAGTGTAAGGGAAGCGAATTTTAATTCCGGTATATTCAATAAGCCAGTTCTGCTGAATGAGATGTGAAATTGGGTGCCGCTCTTATTGCGGGTCCGGCGAATGGGAATGTTCAATCAGCCACTTTGGGCCGCTTTAATGGCCATTCGGAGGGCAGCGATAACCAGCCGCCGTGACTTTAATTTTATTTTACGCTGCAGCTTCTGTTTGGTTATTATTTGTAGATCATCTGAGAGCACACCTGAAGTGGTGTCTCTTTCAGAGTTTTATAGAGATGAGCAAAGGAAGAACACATTGTTTGCGGGGGCGATAGTGTGAATATAAAATTCAGATGCTAATATATTCGTATAGCATATAACACCGCTTAAACGGGTCATCGATCGTATGTAATATAATCGCGTCGATCATCACAGAAAGCACGTATAAAGAAATATTTTTGACTAATAGGATAACAATGATATACAAAAGTACACATATGTAAAAATATGTTTATAATTGCGTTTGAAAACTTGACGTGTTTTTTTTTTAAATCGATTTGCAGAAAACATCGTATAATCAGCAAAATGGTGTGCGGCGTTGCTGCTCATGTGAGACTACAAAGCGGCTTAAAGACGGTGTTATGATAGAGACATGGGCCTAGATCATCAGTATAAAATACTCTCAACTGGACGCAAAAATACAACTACAATAACGAATGAGTTCAGTTAATTATGCCTGCATGCACAATGAAAAATATCTGTTAATGAAATGTTTTTTTCCAATTAGCAGCTCTCATAACTTCCGACATGGAAGCAGTTAGGCGTGAACATAAACAGATTTACAACATAGGCTTTCCTCGTTATCCAATTCAGTTATAAAGATCGCTCATATTTGCTGCTTATTCCGTATTTTTGCATTTACTCGTAAAAACATGCTTGTGAAATGTTTGGTATTGTTTATTAATATTTGTATGCGTTCAGACTACAGAATTAAACTATCAATGTGCGGTGTTATGCCTGGTTGTGTCCCATTATTGCCGTTGGATGATGCTGGAGTCGGCAGTCTTCCGAGCGCCCGCAAAGCGCCACTTGCTCCCCGCACCGTCGCTTTGTCTATAGCCCAGCGCGTTTTACACTCAGCACCGCTATATTTTGCGCTTCCTTCCACGTTACTGTATAGCAAATGCATTTATTGGTTTTTATGTAATAGCTTTTGTAATTATTTATATGTGTGTACATGTGTATCTATTTAAACCTGGGGGGCAGCGTGTGGTTCAGCAGGCTAGGCCTCTGTGCCCGTGATCCAAAGGTTGCCAGTTTGAGGCCGGCCTCAGCAGAATGGCCATGGCTATAGGCCCTTTAGCAAAGCCCTTAAGTCCCAGCTCCATGGATGCTACTACCGCCAGCTGGCTTTCACCGCCAGGCTCTCACCTCCTGTGTCTGTGTGTCATGGAGAGCAAGATGGGGGTAGGCCAAAAGAGAATTTGCCCAGTAACCCAATAAGGCATCATAATTTTAATATATACATCAATATATATATACTACTCTAGCATATTATAACGTGCTTTAATTTTAATTTTATTTTCAAATTCACGTTAAAATAATAGCACAGTAGTAGACCGCATACGATATTAACATTCCACTGTTACTTGGAGTAATATCAATGCTTTAAAAAAAAAAAAACGACCAAACACTCCCTGACACTACGTCCTCCTCTCGGTCCATTTACTGGGCTGAGCACCATAACAGTCATTTACCGCGCTCAAGGCCGGATCACCTGCACCAGAGACTCGAAACCTCAGGGTTGGGTCGCGTCCTTTCACCCCCCCGTCCCCCGCCACGCCCCCACGGCTGATTGAGGTTGGCTTCCGAGCCAGCGAGCGGCGGGAACGCCAGGCAGCACCTCCTCAGCCTGTCCGCCCAGCACGGGGCGGCCATTAGCGGCAGCTGTCGAGGACATCTGCTCGTGCTGATTACCATCACAGCCAGGCGAATCCGAGTGTGAAACACTGAGCTCCCAGGCATGTCCTGGAAAGACAAAAGGGGCAGAATGGTCCAGAAAGCCCTCCATGCCCTAGAAGCATCGCCACTGCAGGGTTCAAGTCTGGGTTGAGGGCGTCTCCGAAGTAAAACCCACATCCGACTCTCGTCTATTTTACTCACCGTCAGCTGGGAATCTGACCTCCTTATAAATGATTTCTTAGCCTTCAATTATGAATTGGGCACTTTGGGAGATTTCCGGTTTGGTCAGCACAGGGATGTTCACGCATGCTGTAAATGTATGTTTGTCCTGGCAAGAATCCAACGACTATGAGATCATCGATAGTTAATGAATGCGACCACAGAACTGGATATAAAAACAGTTTTCACGACATCTCCACAAAGCTGATCATTTACATCTTTTATTTGCAGTACTTAATATAAATCCATTCATCCATGCATATTTGAACCTCTTATCTAACTACTAGGTTGTAAGGAGTCTGAAGCCAGGTCCCATGCAACATAGGGCACAAGGCAGGAGTACACCCTGGATGGGATGGCAGTTTTCCTAATGGTGCGTTCCATTTCAACTCGAATGTCAGAATTTCCAAGTTCCTAGTCAGAAATTTCAACTGGAGTTCTATTTATTAGCACTTACATCTTATTTGTGTCTCATTAAATCAGTTGTACATACTGTACAGTACAGTCCAGCCGCTATCTGTGGACATGTTGCTATGGTGTTTGTATGCGGAAAATACTGCATAATGCGTTGTCATCGACTGCTGTTGCTAACGATACCTAACAACGAACCTGGCTAGAGCTGGCATTTTTAAATGGGTTTTTGACTTCTTGTACTGGAACCACTTCTGAGGGGGTGGTGAGAGTCTTTGTGCCTGTGATCAGAAGATCACCAGTTTGAGACCCAGCCTCTGAAAAGAGTCACATGTCCGTGGGCCCTTGAGCAAAGGTCCTTAACCCCTCAGCTCCAAGGTAACTGCATGTTACCTGACCCCGTGCGAGGGTTACTCAAGAGAAGCATTCCAATGGACCTGTACTTCTGCAAATAGCAAATAAAGCATGTTTGCTTGTAAATGGAATGCAGAATAGCTACATGTGTTTGGACTGCAGTAAGAAAGCTGCAGAGAGGGATCAGAATTTGGGTCCAGAACTGAACTACAAGGCTACTGTGTTGCCCAGTGCATCACCAACATGCTTTTGTTTTTGAAAATACAGTAATAAAGAAACTTAATTATAACAAAACAAACTTTTTTTGAGTCTGTTTCATAATGTATATAAACTGTGCGTAAATAACGGGTTTAAATAGGCCTGCATATTATCTCCTGTGCCTAGAAATCTTTGCCTTCCATCATCTGGAGCAAATATGCATAGAAATGACTATCAATAATCTCTTTGTTCTCAGTTCAATAAGAAATTGGAATTCCACTTGATTTCAGCATCTGTAATGACCAAAGCAGCCTTCAAATTCTGAATAAATTGTTTCTTTAATCACGAAATGGTTTACTTTTCTATTCAAATACGTGTAACAGATTATACTTAACGGTATTTTGCATTGAAACCGTGGCCAATATGGACATACATTTCTGAAAAAGGGCATCAGAGCGCGCAGTGTCGACATTTTACCGATAGATAATATCTGGTCGTTTTCAGCAAAAACATTTGTTGTTTGAACCAAGGAATCGAAGCTTTGACGAAGACAAAAAGTTAGTTCTATAATTTTAAATAAGCAAATTACTGAAATGATTGAATAATAATAAGGCAACATAACAGGCAGTGACTAACAAAAATGAACAAAATTACTAACACGCCACTTCGAAGTGAATTAAAATGATTCATTATGCATGATAATTTCATATATATTCCTTTTAGTTGCATACATGTACAGCACATACGTGTTGCCATATAAATGTCAATATGCGTAATACATAGAAATCATATATACATGTATTCTCACATACACACATTGTATATGTATACAAAAATGTGTGTATACACAAAATTGATCATATTTAAAATTTATCAACAGACAAATATGGTATAATGAAGTGTATTATTAAACATAGAATGACAAATTAATATTCCTTATGTAAAAACCAACAACAGCTTGTTATTAGTATAAATTAGTAAAATTTGTATAAATATAAAAAATATGCTGAAAATATAATAATAATTGATACTTTATATGGTACACATGTAGTTAAGGAAACCTATTTTTGGGATTATGTTGATCTATATACACTATACTAACAACAGTCAAAGAAAACCGGGTTGGTTTGGTGACCCCATGTCTTCTTAGCTGATTCAGGACCCAGAGCTTCAGGACACTCAAGCTGTTCTGGCTCCTTCAGCCCCTCATCTGCTCATTCAGGATGAGCTCCAGACACCTGCGTCTATGGTGAAGACGGAAAGGCACTCGCGTGGTGGGGGATCGACGCGGCCTACAGCCTTTTGGAGGAACAAGACCTGGAAGCCTTGGTGGTCTATGCCAGAAGGACAGGTGAGGTGCTCACATAGTAGGCTTCTTCATGTCATTCATGACTTCATGGGAATTCCCAGCGTCAGGACTGTGCAGGACGCAGGGGGCGAAGACAATGGCCAGTGAGTGCGTGGACATACGATTGTGGGCTCTCTCACTGGCCACACTGGGAAGCAGAAGACTCCTGCCCATACATGGGCTTTGTAAGTGGTACGGCTGTTTAGAGGGAACTTTTAAAGTTTATTTGAACAGTTTTTTTTTACTCAAATGACACTTGTGACCAGCCGGTACTGTACGGCGTCCCTATTTTATTCTGTTCGTTCTGCTCTCCGATTTATTTGGGTCGGCGAAGGAAGGCTGCATATTATTTGCAGTAATTGACCTTTATTTTGATATGCCATGTCAGTTTACATTAAACTTACAATCTACTTATTTCGATACCATGCATATGCTTTGTACTGTGGGACAGGGAACTTCCATTAGTGCGTAAATCACGGACGTGCGCAAGCTTGAAGTTTTCCTGTATCTTATACTTTTCTTACGTCCTCGAGAGCAACGGCTGTAACCTTTTTAGTTGTTCCATATCTCAGTTAATATGTGCAAGTGACTTATTTATTTTACAGATGCTGTTTTAGTTCAGCAATGTGCAAAAAGACACTAACAGTGTTTCGCTGGATTGCAGCGACGCTAATTTGCGATACATGCCTATATATGTTAGCGTATCTTTTATTTGTAATTTCGTTGATAATTGACGTTAGCACTTATCGTTAGCTTGACGTTAGCTTGTTGTAACTTTGCTGCGCTAGATGATCCACTAAGACTTTTCTGTCTTTGGTTTAGTGCAGTTTCACTCATAGATTTTCACCTGTCAAATACGGAGAAACTCGTATAGCGGGAACGGGGGTGAAATGCCGCTTATTCTAGCGTCATTAAAGATAACCAATCAGGAACTGAGATTTTAGTTCCATATCCGTTTCGATCAAATTCGCTTCGGCTTCATTCAAACTCTCTCACACATACAACTATTCTCATTCACAGCTTACGATTCCGTGTTACATTCACTATCATTTTGTTCCTTACGCATGATTGTGTGAATTCACATGTACTCTTTATTTGTCTAGCATATGGTGTTATTTGGTTTCAAATATAATGTTGTCTCATACATCAGGCCAGTGGTGGCCAGTCTTATCCATGTGTTTGCAGGTTTTCACTGCAACTCCCTAATTAGATTACTAATTAGAGGACTGATTAGCTGAAGAGTCCTCACACCTGGGTTTGAACAGCTGACCTAAAGGTTATCCCAAACACCTGCATACACACCAGCCCTTTGTGGATAAGATTGGCCACCCCTGTAATAGACCTTTGTTTCACTTACATTATTAACTTCATTTATATATACTACCATACCTGCATACATATATTACTAACCTATGTTACGCATTCTATCATGCGACTATATAATGTGTGTATAAGTAGCTATAGTTCTCTGGGCAAAGAGAACAGTGCTGTGTGTATATGAAAGTATGATAGTAATAGAGACTATGATTGTTTATGTAAGAGGGTATAGTAGTGTTTGTGTTAGAGTATAGTGGTGTATGTATGAAAGGTATAGTCGTGTTTGTATTAGTGTATTATGGTTTATGTGTGAGATGCTGTGTGTGAGACCAAGTATGAATTATCTCTCAAAGGGCCTCTCATACATTTTTGTTTTGTTACCTGGATGTATGTAAGTTTTAGTTGTTAGATTATGATGGCCATTTCGCTGTTGACTGTATACAGATATTAGATTAAAGTATTGTCCAATGCATTTTTATGTAAGCAAACCTATTTGTCTGGAGTTTTGTTGCCTGTTTATAAACAGAATGGCACACTCTCCTTCGCTTAATAATATCTAGTGTCTGGTGAGTCACATCCCCCCCATTTGTGACCCCAGAAAAGTATTAAAAATACTTATAAAGTTAGAAGTGTACCGGAGAGCCTTCATGATTTGACGTTTTTTTTCCATGTGTACATCAGTGAAGGAATGCACGAAAGTTTAAAACAGTGGAAAGAACCTCAAAGTTTGTTTTTTATTCATTTTTCGACGCTCAGTAGTATTCATCTTAATCATTAATACAAAACATAATTTTGTTTTTTGGGTCAGCCAGATGGTGGCGAGGCTTGGAGATTAATCACGCTATCGGGCGCATTAATAAAGCGGCGCTTTAGCGGGGGAGCAGCGAGCGGAGGTGTGCGCACGTTGCCGCTTGCTTGCGGTCCGGAGAAGACGCGGACCTCACGCTCTCCTCGGTCAATGTGCTGCTGCCGACTCCGTAGACGGGAGGACAAACGGGCGCTCGATCCTTCTCCGGATACCAGAACCCCGATTTGGGTTAGGATGCCGAAGCCCTCTTCATACTCCTCAGACTTTTCAATCCATATAATCCAGTGGTCCCTTCAATACGAGTCTGCAAAATCCATGTCAAATCCATTAAATATATATATTTAAAAATTTAATTTTAAAGCGAAATAAGGGAATTAAGCAAGGGAGCATACAAAATTTAATACGTAGCTTAAATGAAGCGGAACTCCGGTAAAGAGTTATAAAGTAAAGAGATGTTAATTAATTTATCCCATAAAAGAATGAATTGCATTGACTGAATTTTCAAACTGCAAATTTATCAGATGTTTGCGGAGGGTTAAGTAAGATAACTGCTATGAAAGCTTGAGGTGTAGATACTAACTGCTGAGATTACAGCATACTTCTGTATGTTTTTTTATACAAATCCCGAACGTCATAATCGTACACGTACGTATCTAATGTGATGATAATGTCCACCTCGAGGTTAAGATTTCATAAGGTTATCCACATGAGGAATCCGAAGGTTCGGGTTAGAGGACTAATCCTTCTACCTGACAAGTTGTTCCGGAACGTTCCGCTGGTTGGGATAATTCCCGCAGAACATAATGAAAATAAAACGCAGGCCGCAGTTTGTGTGGTCAGGAATGTACGACTCGTGGCGTATTATTCTAGGTCCACTAGACTTAAAGTGATTCCATGTCCAGCTTAACCCTCTGCTGAACATGGATAAGAACGAAACTGTGATTCATTAAAACCAACTATTTATAATCTCCGGTGTAAACACATTGTAAACGTTTGGAAACATTATAAAACATCCCCAAGATACCCAGTTATTGTGTGCTGATGTAAAATTACTCTGCCTGTAATTTCAACATAACTATAGATATACTATACTATACTATACTATAGTCGAGTATAAGGTGACGTATGGTACATTATAGATGATGTAAACTCCTGACATGCAGTGGATCTGATTCAAATGGCAGTTCTGTAAAGTAATAGTCAATTTTACACTATAATATAAGGTCCAGAAAGAAACTTTTTTTTGACAAATAATAGCTTTTAGAATCCTCCAGTGCATTTAGTATTTTTTGGATAGCACTCATTATTTCAATATTTCATATAGTTTCAATGTATAATTTGTCAGTATACAATAGGGATACACAAGGATCCCACTGACTGAGAGGTAATCTCAGGAAACATCAGCACGACAGAGAAAAGAAGTGGCAGTGGATCAGGTTTCTCACAATAATTAATTTTGTTTACATAATACTCATTCATTTCTGTAAGAATGAGGTTAGCATGCCCGGCGGTGCTGGGCGTAGGGAAGGAGTGGAGCCCTAGAGATTTTAAATGCCTTCCTTGCTGTTCTGGTGCTGTGTAGTTTCCTCATTTTTGCATAGATTTTCAATATTTCAATAAGTTTAACCAAACTACCATCTCTGACTGTTTGCGTTCTGCTTGGTAATTAATTTATCTGACGCTTTTATTCAAAGTGACTGACAGTAGATGTAAGGGTTACAGTCTACATTATTAGTGCAGTGTTGTACTGTACTTGTTGCGTTACAACAGCTATACATCAAGCTATAGGAGCTATAACATTGCTATGCTGTACTATGCTGTACTACACTATACTATACTATACTATACTATACTATACTACTGAGGGCATAACTGGGTTCAGCATTGGGGGGGTTGAGGTCTCCACTCATTTAAAGGGGATTGTATTGGCTGGTTTTGATTATTGGGGGGGGGTTACAACCCCCCATCCACCCATCATATATGCCCATGTATGCTATACTATACTGTACTATACTATACTATGCTATACTGTATTATTCAGGAGCTATATATTAGTATCTATGGGGAAATTTGAGCAGGGCAACCACTCAGTGCAACCACTCAGAAGAGATGACTTTATCAAATGTGTTCTGTCAGAGCTCGGTCTGCATTTTAGATCCACATCAAACATGAGCATAAAAAGGTGTCTGCATACTTATGTATAGGGAGATCGTCCGGTCATAGTGACCGGCAATGCGAAATAGAAGATGGGGGCTGATTTACAGGGTCCGCCGCACTTCACAAAACACAAGAATGTAAACGATGTCCGAGCAGAGCAGGCGGATCAAAGGTGAGCGACTCGCGGCGAGCCTCGTGTTTATGATGAAAGGGGATCTGTGAATCTATGCACAGGATGAAAAAAAACAAAAAAATAAAAATAAAGGGGAAGGGAGGGCTATACGATTGTCTAAGGACAAAAAAGAAAATGAGCAAAGACCAGCTTCAAAGTTAGTCTTCCATTTTTATAATGGTGCTATGGATCTCAGTACAAACCCGGCAGGAGATGAAAGGACATGGAAGGAAAAGAGGTACCTGAGATGCTGAAGTGGCCGGAGAGCAGTCCGAACAGCCCCCATTGATTATGTGAAGGTCCAGTGCTTCTGTAGTGCGTTCCCACCACACTCGAAGCTCTATTCAAAGAAATTTGCTTTTAAAAGTGACCTCTAACCTTTGAAGTGCGCACAAAGCACATCACTCTTCTAAAAAGGAGTGAGTGGGTTTTTATCACGTTAAATCAATCAGTCACCTTCTGGAGGAGCGTATATATAGTTACACTTCGGATGGGTGGTGATGTGTCTCAGTGGTGGTGGGTGCCTTGTGGTAGACTGGCACCCCTCCTTAGTGTACCCTTCCCCCACGCCCATTGGCTTTCTGGGATATCTCCCAGTCCCCCTATCACCCTGGACAGGATAACCAATTAGAAGATGGATGGATGACTGGGTGGATGGATGAATTATTCTATTTTTTTTATTCTATAATTGGTTGAATTGATGGGAAAGTTCTCTGTCTTTAGCTTCTCTTCTCTTACTCTTTTTTTTATTTATATTATTGTATATTATTTATGACAAAACACCAATGTGACACTTCATAGCCGCACAGCTGAGCAGTTTTGCACCTTAGTGGGTGGCTCAGTGGGTAATCACACCTTCAAGGTTGGTGGCTCAGTCCTGACCCTGGTTCTCTGCTTCTGGAGTCTGGACGTTCTCCATCTGTTGGCTTTTTCTGGTCGCTCCTCTCTCCTACAACAGTCCAAAGGAATGTAGATTGCTCTGCGTGTGTCTTGCGATGGACTGACATGGGCTGTACCATTTTTTCTGGGAGAGGTGGGCTTTGGCCTAATTATAACCTTGCAGTAAGCGGCTGTGGAAAATTTATGGATGGAATATAACTCAATATTATCCATCAGAATTTGCTTGTTGTGCTAAAAGGCTATTGGCTGGTACCCCTAAACCCTGATCAGTTCCTGCATTAGTGATATCCTGAAGATATCACTGTTTCCCTTATGAGCTTCTGAATGCCGAGATTTTCAGATACAATTCAGATACAATTTAAAAATGTAGGCCACATAGTTTCTTGCCATGGATATAGACGAGTGTTACCTCGGTCACATTTGTCTGTGAACAGTGTACGGACAGGTTGATGATCCCTGGTGAGGCCTATTTCGAGGATGTGGTTTTATATATATATTGATATATGATGAGCCTTTGGTGACTCTAATTGACGTTAAATCTGGCCAAATGTGAATTTGGTAAAGCAGCTGTTACTTACTTAGGCAAACAAGTTTGTCAAGGTCGGATGGAACTGGTAGATGCTAAAGTACAATTGCAAATTTTCCTATCCCGACTTCTCTTTGCCAGTTGTGTTGATTTTTAGGAATGACTGGAAATCGTCACACCTTTTGTAAGAATGTTTCTACTGTTGTGTTTCCTTGAACTGATTTGCGTGGAAGTGTGTTATTTGTTAGGTTGGACACTTGTTGAAAAGTTTGACTCTGAAGGAAACCGGATTACCCAGATGAAACAGAGAAAACGTGTAAACTCCATACCCACAGAGCGAAGGTGGGATTTGGACCCACAACCCAGGAGATAAGAAGTTAGTGTCACCAACTCACCCGTGGTGTCCATCATTCAACGTTACACCGATACCGCATGCCGTTGAATCAAAATTCAGGGATCATTATAGACAAGATAAGTTTGATCAAGACGGTAGGATCATTAATATCTCCTGAGCCAATCAGCCAATTTGATGCCGTGTAGCTATTTACTGCACTTAAATTACCGTTATTGTGTCAGGATATTTTAATTACCTACAACCAGGGGTGTAGTTAGAGATGAATAGATAGCAAAGCTTTGTCTTTACTTGGGGAGACAACAGCAAGCTTATAATATAAAAAGCTATTCATGACTTAAGCGAATAAATACACATTTATTAGGGGGGGAGACTAAAAAGCATTTTAGGGGTGCTAAACCCCCCCTAAAATAGGCCTAACGACATCCTTGCGCACAAGCATGTCAGAAATCATCAATCTGCTCATCCGTATATTTTTCTCCAATTCCCAGTTCACCTTTAGATATTAAATATAGAGTCAATATTTCATCATATACTTGTAGAGGTTACAAACACAGAGGTAATGTAAAGCTGCTGTGGATTTATTTGAAAGGTGTCTTTCGGGGTATTATACGCATACTGCTATTTTTATCGCCACTCTTATTAGGCATCCGCTGTTTTTGTTTCTTACCGTTAGTTATTGTTTCGCAGCTACTAACAGTAGGGGTTTCTACGATATGCCGTTTATAGCTATATACACTGATCTGCTAGGAGCAGTTATCATCGTCTGTGAGAGGAGGACACCAAAGCAACAACTGGGCCAAGCTCATGTACCTAGCCACGCTAAAGAGTCCCAGCGCAGGCTGTCTCTGAAGATCTTTCAGGGAACAGGAGGCTGCTGAGCAACTGCTTACCTCGTCACGGGTGTCCTGGTTGGAGCGAGATGGACCGCCGTCCATGCTGATTAGGTTAATGGCTTGAGAAATGCATAAAAATAAGTCAGAAGACGGCCGATATCAACATGTCAGAATTTTATATCGACAAAAAGCTCAACAATGGAATACAATACTGTTCTTTGCAGAAAATGCGATATTACCTGTGCTTTGACTTTAGCGAATGTTGACAGGGTAAAGAGGAGCCAAAACTGATACTTGGTCGCAGGAATTTTAAGGTCTCTAACGGATGTCTGGAGCTGGAAAAATAAGGGGGGAGGGGGGCAGAGGAGCTGGCAAAAAAACGTGCCCCCCAGGTCATGCAACACTATAATGAGACTCTGTAGTACTTCATCAAAATCACAAAAAGCCTACTTCGCCTCAAGAGAACCTGTGAAACTCACTAATCAAGACAACAGAGGCTACAATTTACATACAGGGTGTGGCGTGCTGTTGGGAAATTTCGAGAGTGAAAGACTTCTTAAAGGTTTATAGCAATAAAGGATATTTATGTGAGCATTGTGTGAGAAATTTATAGTTAGGGCATATATAATACATATTTACAACTTGATAAAGGGGACAACATTGACTTCAGTGTAGCTTGACTGTGAGTAGACTGTGAATCAGTCAACTGGAGAAAAACAAGAAGAGATTGACTAGGAGACAATCTGGAAAAGTTGATGTTTTATTCGCCAGAAAAACACGTATGGAGAGGTGAGGCATGATCGCAATTCGTTAACCAGTGAAAGCCCATTTTAGGATGGACTGTCATGCTGCTGGAGGTCACACTTGGAAAAAAGGGGGTTCACCCCCCAAGAATAGATCAAGGAAGTTTTGGAAACTAAATGTGTGGAAGACCACAGTGACAGAATTGACCCAGAAGTCTGTCAACGCAGGCGAAAAGGTTAATCAATCACAGGTGTGATGTCAGATACAGCCGGATTCCTTCAGCTGCGTTGGGGCACAGCTGTGTAATAGGGACTGAATAGCGTGAAACATTTCAGGCAGTCACTGCTGCACTGAGAAGGATGTTAAAAAAAACAATGTTTAGTGTACGCCATGCAGGTTCTCTTAGACAATCGGAAAAAGACTCTCATCACCCATGTGATACTGGGCAGGAGAATAGTCTAGAAGAGACTATTGCTGCCTACTATACTGTATGTGTACGCTTTTTCTGGGCATAAATTTACCACTTTTTGTTTCTTTGCACTTGCATTGTTGCAGCATGCAGCTTGCAATGTTGTCACACTACCTTGCAAGTTGGTAGCACTTCTGGGGTTACAAACCCTCTCTCAATGTCAAAAAGAGGCTTTTTTAATGACCAAACGATAATTGACGAAAATGCAGTAAGTGCAGCTACAGCTGGCTATAATTCAGTGGTAATTTAGGCAAACCTCTGCCTGTAAATACTGCAAAATAACAAGTGCTGACTGAACCGTGGTATTTTGTCCATAGCTAATGGCCTCTAAACCATGGGGAAGTTTTTTGTAATCACGATTGATTAAAAACAGGCTGATGAATTACTGATAGCTGTCTGGCTTAAATTCTTTCTTCTACAGAGACCAAGGCGGCGTGAAGAGTACACAATTCATTGTGTATTTCTCCAGGTTACATTAATTAAATGTGTTTCTAGAAATTTCTGGGACTTGAACAAGCAGTCCATCAAGCCGTTGCGATTTAATAATAAAAAATCGACCAGATTAATGAGAGAGACTTTGCAGCTGTGGTTGAAGGAGTCTTTTAAATCTTTGCTATGCAAATTGGAGGCCTAGTCAAATATTGCATAATCTCTTCATGGAAATACAGCCCATCAGTGCTTTGCAAAATTTATCTAACTCCGTAACAGAAGGCATTGGCTTTGAGGGAAATGTATTCAAAGTTAAATTAAAGATTTGGTAGCACTAGCTGTAGCGCTACGCTATCTGCTGCTTCATCATTGGCCTAATTAGTCACAGTCGGCCCCATTATCGTGAGTGCTGAGACAAAGACCAGCTGTGACATGAGAGGTGGTGGAGACGTCTTGTATGGAGTCAGATAGACTTCAGTCATGTTTAAAGGAGAATGCCATTGTTTCTGGGGTCATGGGAATTTTACTTGCACAAAAATGTTTTGAGGGCAGAATGAAAACTGATTGGTTCAGAGAGACAACCAATCAGACTGTAAAGCAGGTAGGTCCAAGCAACCAGATGAGGACGGACCAACCAATCAGATGTCTTGGTCCCACCACCGCTGGTTGCTTGGACCTAACTGCTTTACAGTCTGATTGGTTCAGAGAGACAACCACTCATTTTTAGTTGTGTCCTCAGA
>JAODLD010000003.1:577289-588183 GCA_026781065.1 Mormyrops boulengeri | reverse complement strand
TGATTGGTGTGATGATAAAGCTCCTTTTTTGATATTTCATTAAATTTTATGAAAAAGAATTTCCCCCTAGGATCAATTAAGTATATCTCATGCTGACATATGACATCACATCTTATGACATCATATCTTATGACATCATAACATATCTTATCTTGATGTATTTGTTAATAACAAAATTTCAATTGCATGTCACCTGACCATAACTGCACAACTAAGTGTTTCACAGTCTAACACCCTGCCACCCTTTCCCACATGGTTAAGGAGCTTAAATCTTTGGACCATCAATGGGAGGTTCTTTATTCAGGAGGACAGGTACAAAAACAGTATCATGTCTTTCAGTTTCATTCTCTTTCTATCAAATCATGGCAATAGAAAATCATGTGATTAAAAACAAGAAAAATTTCAAAATCGCGTAGAAAATTTCGAAGTTCCCATGAAGTTTCCACTGGAAGGCGATCAGGGTGAGAGATAGTATTTGCTTGGAGAGTAGTTGTTAATTATAAAAGGCATTGCAGGGTGGGAGTAATGAACCTTACATTGCGGGGGAGGCTGGCTGTTATTCATAATGGTCCTTTCGCCCTTGTCTTTGCCACTATCTCTTTGCTCCCGAGAAGCTCCTTCAGTGTCTGTCAGCTGTCATTTCATATCTGCCCTCGTCCTTCTCATCCATCACTATAATTTGCATTCTATTTGTTACTAGCTGGCTCATCACCCCCCCGCCCCCCCATCGCCACCATCTAATCTCCACCCCTACGCTGAAAATCCGGTCGAGCATTTTGCAGCCTTCCTAAGTGAGCCACACTCCACTCCCTAATCGAGATATTAATGACCAGTGCTCTTCTGACCCAGTCTTGGTTGTTTTTTTTTTTCCTTTAGCAGAAGCTAACTTCCTTAGCATTGGTGTTACCATGAAGCCATACTGGGGTGGGCATTTGGGTGGGTAAAAGTTTTTGACTATGGTGGGGGATGGCGATGGTCAAAGTTGTCAGCCGGGGGGATGGTAAAAGTTGTTGACGGGNNNNCCGTGGGCGGGGCCCCCGCCGGACCCCGCGGCCCCCCGGGGGGCGGCTAACCGCGGTCCCCGGCGGGGCTGGGGGGACAGTACAATATGTCGGGGCGGGGGGGGAAGGGCACGATGAAAATCCTTGATAATTGTATTACATTTCGTCTGTTGGGTGGCCCGGTGATTCATTTGGATGACCATGTGATCCGACCCATAAATACGTCCCTGATCCTTAGCATCTTCTGGAAGCTACGGCCAGCCCGCCCACCCCCCCACCCCCCTCAGGTAAGCTTCGGTGGCTCCTGCATGTGGGCCGGTGACAGGGAAAGACGACGGAGTGAGAGAGTGCGCAGAAAAGGTTAATTGGTTTTGTTGACCATCTGTTTTTGAAATAGCTGCCGGGCCGCATATCAGCACACTGAAGACTGCATAATAAATAGCTGCTACGAGGATTAAATAAATCAATTGGCGGGATGAGCGGTAACCTGCAGATCGTGTTAATGGAGCAGAAGTTTGGCTGGCGGATTCCTGCTCGCTGAGACTTGATGCCTCTGACCTTTTCTACATCAGGTGCAGCTCCCTACGGAACCTCAAGGTGAAGTAACTTTAAACAGCGGGAAAGAAACGGTAGCGGAACAGTCATAACGATAAAGGGAAATTTCCACAATGGAACACCGTGAGATCAGTTGTCATTAATCAGACTTTTTTTACACGCATATTAATAAACTGCATGGTGGCTCAGTGGGATCCACTGTGACCTCAGACCCTTTAGGGTTGGGCTCTCGAAGTGGGGTTTGTTCACTCTCCACACGTTCCCTTCTCATATCCAGAAACACACAGTTTGCTCAATTACTTAATTAGCTATAGTTGCTGTGAATGCGAACGTTCCTGAGATTGACTGGAATCCCATCCAGAGCAACAGAGGTGGATAGCTCAGGTCCAGAAAGTAAGAAAAAAAATCCAGACCAAGATTTTGTTTCAGCCAATCAGTTGTGTATAAAGAATCTGAGGCACAGAGTGCTCAACTGGTTGGTTGAAACAAAAATTTGGTCTGGATTTTTGTTTTCTGGACCTGGACTATCCACCTATGCCTGCAATCAGGGCTGGCTCTACCTTTTCAGGGGCCCTAGGCAAAGCTTTATTTGGAAGACCCCCCCTACCAAGAAAACCGATGATCATTTCACTTCCACAACACATGTGGAAGGACCCAACACATTAGGGGACCCTTGGCCCTTAGGGGACCCTTGGCAGCTACCTGTTCTGCCTGCAGTTGAAGCCAGGTTCACCATAATCCTGTACTAGTCTGTGTGGAAGCTGGATGGATTAACAAATTACGCTAGCTGTCTTGTGTGAAACGGCGCAGCAAGTCCGCTGTGCTGAGCAACAGGATTGAGTTTTCAGACGAAAAATAAAACAGCCTGCTGTACCGGAATGCATCTGTGCGCATCGGCCGTCTTCATCCACTCCACTTTGTGGCCTGTGAAAGCAGAACTTGTGCCCAGAACCTGTGAAATTACAACGATGAAACCAGCCCAACCTCTCACACCAGTGTCTAGTGATCATTGCCCCAGAAAGACCCATTCGCAGCTGTTAAAGTAAAGCTCCTTGACGATTTAATTTATTTTTTTTCTAAAGGAAATTTAATAGATAGACTGCTTTTTTTCTGCCTACCCAAGGCCAGAGCTCTAAATCTAAGCTTCTAAACTGTAGCTGCCGCATAAAATACGTGCGTGTCACGATAATTGAAACTTAATAATGTATACTGTGATATACCGCGTGACCCGCGGACGAAGAACGGAGGTAAAAACGGTGTAGCCTCGACAAGTCTTGTTAAATTAATTATATATAGCGGGTAAAACAGGTGCTCAAAATCATTCTTTAGACGCCAAAATCATAACAGCTGTAATGAACATGAGAGGAAATTTTCTTGTGTACAGTTTTCCCTAAATTATGCAACATATACAGACCAAATAATATATTTATAATCAAATAAGCCCTATTACAGACAGGGGTACCACTAAAGATTTTGTGCCCCATGGAAGCATATTATATTGGGCCTCCGACCCAGATAAATCATATTGTGTTCCAAATTATTCAGAAAGCTGTCAGCGAGTCACGTTAATCGCTCCCGGTCGTCGCACGATGTAGGTTTCCGGCGAGCGGCATTAGCGGCTGGTCCGCTGCCGTTTTAGACCGAGACGGTGACGGTGAGGCTCCGCCGTTAAACGCGCTCCCGTTCAGAGGGCAGCCGGGATCTGATCGGGGGGCAGCAGGTGCCGCGGAGTTTCAGATATCCTGGGTTGTTTGACGGCTCTGGAATGAAAAGAATACCTTGCATCTTTAGTCTGATCCCTTTTATTATGTATTTTTAATTTTATTTTGTAGCAGTATTACAGCTGCCATCTCGGTCCACTGGGACAAATGTACTGCAGGCTATTTTAGCATGAATACAATACCGACAGAAGAGGGGAGGAACTGCACGTCACTGCGCCTGTAATTTACGGTCACTAAAAGCAGTGGCTGCTGCACAGCTGAATTTCACAATCAAATTAAAAAATATTTTGTGTGAATCTTGTTATATATACGCGTACATATGCTCAATTTAGTCCGTAGTGTTGCAAGCTAATGAATAGCAAAGCAGCCCTTGGGAAATAGTAGGCTCGAGATTAATGGCACGGAGACATTGTTTTGCAAGAGATGACCAAAAAAACGATGTAATCCCGGGATTATCATAAATCACTAAACATACTGCAGTGTAAGACAACGGGAAGACTTTCATTTAATTTTAATTAACTGTGTTTGAACAGATATAAACAAAAAAAAAAGAATTCTAGTCTCTCTATAGTGCAGTCTGCTCTATAATCTTAATTATATGTAGGCAGAGTTGCTTGAGACTAACAAAAATAAGGTTGCAAAATCCTTTTATGTTTAACATTCGGGAGAGGCATCTTGGTGCCTAAATTATATTTGCACTCTAATTAAGGTTAGAAGACATGCATAATTTAAATAACAGTATTTTAAAATATGTTGTAGGCCTGCTAGTGAATTGAAAATGGCAATTACAGGGGAAAAAATTAAAATCTAAGAATATTTAAGGAAGTAGATGAGGGTGGAACTTGTTGTATTACACAGAAAATAGTTAGATTAAAACGGGATAACAGGTTGGTGAGGTCTATGGGGGAAAACACACCACAGCTAGAAAGGGAGAGACTGTAGTGTCTCGTTTTGTTAGAGGGTGTCTATCTGTTATTGGAAAGGTTTTTCATTCATTTGCTTTTCTTTCTTTCTTTCTTTCTTTCTTTCTATCTGTCTCAATCTGTTTGTTTGCTGTTCTTCAGTGTTGTGCACAGACTTTTCTAAGAATAGGTGCTGGGGGGGCAGGGTAATGTTTGTATGATCGCTAGTTATTGAAAAGGGGCACTTAGATCCTCACAAGTGGGAACTTTCAATTGCTCTTCCCAGCACACACACACACACACACACACACACACACAGGTATTTGATTATATCTTTGTGGGGACTCTCCATTCATTTCTGAGGGGAAAACTCTAATCATAACATGACGACCGTAACCCCTACCCCAGCCCTAACCTTAACCATAAGTAACCAAACGAAATACATTACACAAAAAGGCATTTTTTAGTTTTTTTATTCATTCCGGATTTATTGATTTATTCCTATTTATACCTGAAAAATGGTCCCCACAACGTAAAAATCGCAGGTTTCTATCACATTGTGGGGGACATTTGAACCCCATATTGTAATTTAAACCTAATCCACACACACACACACACACACACGCACACACACACAATGCATGCACCCACTTTCCTTACATACAGTTGTCAACTGACCCTGTTTAAACTTAAAATGGACATGCTGTCTCATGTGACATGTCACATGACCATAATGATGGCCTATATTCTAATGGTAAGTAACATTTACAACCAAACAAGAAAGCATACAACGTGTATTAAAAAAATCCTGCTTCATTCATTCCATGGCAGAAGTACTTTCCAAGGCCTTATATTTAAATTTAGATATACTGTATTGTGAATATGAATGGCACAATAGATACTGGTTTGGATAATTAATTACATAAATATTAATTCAGCCTCAAAGGAGAAGAGCAGAATTAGCTCTTGCCCACTTCAGTCCATTTCTCTTTATCAAATTATTCTAAGTGCTACGTCTTGGAGAGCCCTCACGTTTAAGTCGGAGAGCCTCCTTCAGGAAGAAGCCCACCAAACACGGGGCATGCATTAAAGCTTGTTAAAGCCTGTTGTTAAAGCGCATCATGAAAGCTTTACTGCGCTGCTTTTACATGGATGAGAAGGCAGGGGGATATGCTGAATCATAAAATGTGATTTTACAGAAAGTCCGGGCGACGGGAATCAAATGTGTCGTTAAACCGGTTTCTGCCGGATTTCGTTGAAGAGAGGCCATGGAGGGAAAGCTGAAGGCATGTGGCCATCGGGGCGAGGGCCAGCAGAAATGAGTTTCAGCGCGGCCACCTCCTTCAGCGATCGGCGCTATCGACTGAACGCACTTAGCGTTAAGCTTGAAAGGGGAGTCAATATCACACACTCAGCATCGATCCTCCGGCCAGTAAATATTCAGATTCTCCGCATCCCCTACGGATTCGAGTAACTTAGGTTCCGACAAACCCCGCGTACCTCACCTGGCTGACCCTATGAGACGTCGCCACCTGCAGGTCACTCAAAGATTTTCTTTGCTCCACACTCACCTTTTATTTATTACCTTAATGTGTGCAATGCGATGAACTCCCCTCTTTCAGACAGAATGCAAAAGCACATTTATATTAAGTAGATCTTTCTGGAAAAGCAGTAAGCAGTAGTAAGTAGACTCACCATGAAGAGGGAAAGGATTAGAGGTGCTTAGAAAATGCAGATGAATGTTCCTGTACAAAGATGGCACTAGCCTTATGGAAAACAGAGTACGGTGCTCAGTAATTAACAGGCAGTTCATGGTGTTATTTTTTTTAATCTTGTATTAGGTCAGATGTATAAGTAAAGTACATCTGCTGTAGAGCATTGAATGACTGTAGTGTCTAAAACTGTGTTAGTGCGTATGTGACCTTGCATGTATTGGCAACACTTTTATTGAGGGGGCAAAAACAATGTAGTATTATGCTATTACTTGGGTATTAACCACCAATTAAGTCTTAGTTGCATATTGATCTAATGTTTGTTGATCATTAATTAATCGTGACACATCTGTTATCACAAGCAATTACTCTCTGTCTCTCTCGCTCTATATATATATAAATAAATGAATTATAATGAATCATGATACATCTTTTATCTCAAATAGATACTATATTTGTCCATGATTTGTACTGCAGTAGTAACTGAGTCACTAGTGAATATTTGTGCCCTGTCGAGTTAAGTGTTACCCATATGTATGTATGTATATGGTATAGTGTGCTGTTATATGCACAGTAAACAGCCAGTTGCACTATGTGATGTAAATCTTACACTGCATGCCATTCTGGTCACTGCTAAACACAGATTAAGCACAGCACTCAAATCACAAATGCAAATTAAGGTGCTTACAGCAAGACCATAAATACAGTGACGATTACATACCAATAAAAACATGGTCATGGGGTGATACATTCATATGTAAATATGTAAGTATACTATATTTTCTGTCCTGTTACCTTGGCAACCTAATGTATAGCCACAGCCAAAAACAGTACAACCCATAACTTTATAAGTTACTTTGGCATGAACAGTAGAAGCTGTTTTACACATTATTTTATTATTCACTTATTTTCCCCTTCAGATCAGTATAAAATATGAAACAGCCACTTTGATCTGATTACAAATACGATTATGAATTCTGCATATGGATATTGAGATGACTGCGTATTATGTCGCATCCGAAAATTCCCTGGCGTCATGTTCGGTTTCATTTTCGTCAGCATTCCCCAGCAGTGACCCCTCTGCTCCAGAGGGCAAAGTCAGCCCACCTGGCCCCTGGGTGGGGAGGCAGGGGGGGAGTTGTTGAACCAGCGCCCCCCGGCACCACGCCAGCGTTTTGGGAATGATGACTTCCCCTAAATCCATCCGACAGCCCGTGGAGACGATTCTCCAACATGGGTCATGTGGGGATGGAGGAATTCATTGTAGGGTTAGGTCAGGTTGGGAATTTTGGCCCCTTCAGCTTGATGCTGCTGTCAGGGATGTGAGACTTCCTATTCTGTCTCACTTTTCATTTTTAATCACAAGGAGGGTGAAAAAATGACTTCAGAGGCCAGATTAAAGTTTAATAATCCAGTTCAAGAGAGAACTGCACGTAGAACACTCACTTAAAATGCCAGATTCAATGGCCGACGATGACACCGGGATTTTAAAGACTCCTTATCAAATATAAATAATTGTGAGCCACTATTAAGCCCTCTTCTGATTTAGATAGATGGACCTATTAAAGAAGGACTTAATGAAGTGTCTTTTTCTGTTCTCCCAAGGTTCAGCAATAAAGTTAAATGAGGAACAATTCCTTCCTGTCCATTATATTAAATTACTTATTCTGTTCTCTTACGGTGTACCTCAAGGTTCATTGAGCGATGGGGAAACCCTGATCAGAATATGCCTGAAACAAACCTAAAAGGGATTTAGAATGTATAATAAAATATAATTAAAATATACAAATACATAAAACGGGTGGCACGGTGACGCAGTGGTTAGTGCTGCTGCCTCACCGCAAGTAGGTTCTGGGTTCGATCCTGGGTCCTTTCTGTGTGGAGTTTGCTCGCTCTCCCCATGCTCGCGTGGGTTTTCGCCGGGGGCTCTGGTTTCCTCCCATGGTCCAAAAGTGTGCATGATAGGTTGATTAGTGAATCTAAATTGTGTGTGTGTGTGTGTGTTGGCGACTGCCCAGGGTTGGTTCCTGCCTATGTCCTTTGTTCCTGGGATAGGCTGTGGTCCCCCCCCCCACGACCCTGGTTGGGATTCAGCGGTTTCAGAAAATGGATGGAAATACATAAAACATTCTAACATCCATTATATTAATTGCCCCCCAGGTTACAATGAGACTACCTATCGTAAAACAAAAATGCATTTGAATACAGTACGCCTAACCTAACAAACGTCATAGCCTAGCCTAGCCTACCTTAAATGTACTTAGAACACTTACATTAGCCTACAGTTGGGCAAAATCATTAACACAATGTCTATATTATAATAAAGTTTTGAATATCTCATGTAATTTATTTAATAATGTACCAAAAAAAAAGTTGAGATATCATAACACGGACCATCGTAAATTGGGAAGTGTCTGTATTTTATGGGGGATATCACTTGTAAAAGATGTCATGGAGGGGGGTGCTGTTTAATACCTGCATCTACAGAGGTTGTGGATTTGAAACAATAGTCAGCTCAGTTCAGTTAGGGCTGGTTAAGGTTAGGGCTGGTTAAGGTTAGGGCTGGGTAGGGGATAGGGTTGCCATGTTGGGATTAGAGCATCCCCATAGAAATTAATGGAGAGTCCCCACAAAGATAAAAATACAAACCTGTGTGTGTGTGTGTGTATGTGTGGGTGGGAGCAACCTTATAAGGATTGGTCAAGAATTGCTGTGGAACATGGTTCATGGATTACTGTGGCCCAAAAGGTGGTTAATGAAGATTGATGGATGGATGGATGGATGGATGGACCAACCCACTGTAGCCCACTGTGTTGTATGTTCTTCTGGCCTAACATGACAGACCAATGTCACTATTATGGATCTAAGTAGCCTGAACATTGTGCAACATAGCGGATGTGAAAAGTTAAGTCATCCTGTAAGGGGACTGGTGGAAATCTAAAAGAGGTAATTAAATACTATTTGCTATTGAAAATGCGTCACCTTTGTCCAAGTGCCGTGAAAAAATAAATCACCCAGTGCTGAGGCAGGGAAAGGATTTTAATCAGACTTCAAAAAGAAGTGGTCCGTAGGATTCATTCATTTCGCAGTTCAATCAAGAAAACAACTTTATTTTAAAAACTATAGTTGATAGTTTTATGCCATTTCTTATGTCAAATCAGTACCTACATTTTGTTTTGTATGATAAGACCTACACTCTAATCATCGCAGTCCTAAAGCTTCACTGTGTGGCATATTTAATGTAATATGATTGCACAACCCTAACCTTGCCAAAATAGATTCAGCATTGACCGCGAGTTCTGCCTGCCCAAAACTATCACACTGTACGACATTATTAGGAAATCACACATGCTTCGGAAATCTGTCTCAGGGTGTAACCTTGACTCGCTTGATCCTGTGCTCAGGTGCATGAATACGTAAATTACAGTCGTTTGGGTGTGACAGGACTTCTCTATAAACAAGTCTGTCCTTACTTGACCTGCTTAAGCAAAAAAATTAAAAAATGGCCAACTGGGACACGGGCCCTGAAATCCCTTTGCCCAGTTATACCATAGGGGGTGTTTAATCTGGATTTGTCATCTCACACCATGTGCAAACAGGTCTGACATGCTCGATTATAATTTAGCTCTCGAGGTAGTTCCCAAGGTCAGGGATCTGATATTTAACAGCCTGAGATTCAGGGAATTAAAGGCTCTTTATGTAGTCCTACATTTCGAGATCTTTGACTAACGTTTTTCCATAAGCCATATAGTTGGCATTCGGAAAGGGACCAAGAGTCAGGAACTGACAGAAAATGATGAATTAAATGACGTCTAGGGTCGGCAGGTCATTGAAACAGAAGAGACATAACAGTCTTGGGGAGAAACAGCGTGCGCAAGATTCCGGTGGAAAGTGCACCCATAGAGGGCGCTCTAATGTTTTTGAAATGTTTTCCTCCACAATTTCCAATTTGCCGCCATGAAGGTCGCTCATGCATTTGCACTCATTTAAGGAACGGCCCTCCTCGTTAATTACCTTGCTGTCTATCGTTTGATTGCCTATTTGCTGATTTCACCTGAAGTAAACTGCTTTTCCTCCCTTCCATTACCTGCTGTTGAGCATCAATGCGATATCTTCTTCATCCTCCCTTTTCAGATCTATCATGCCCCTGCATTACATTGTTACTTTGTTTTAAACTAAATTCTTCTTAAAATTAGGAATTTACAATTTCCGGGTATGTGATCTGTGAAAGATTTTGGCCTCTCTGGGGAAATTCCATTCGTCTGCGATGATGATCACTTATTTGGCACTCGCTCTATTAGAGAAACAACAAACAAGGTTTGTATTTATCTAAGATCTGCACTCAAATACCAGACCAAATGGGATTTCCACACATTGTATTATAAGTCATTATTGCATCTTAGCCAATTGGAGCTCTGGATGATTTATTTATATTGTTGCTGCTTTATTTTGGTTTTGTGGTTTTTTTGGGGGGGTTATTTTTAAGTTTGCAAGTTTTTCTCCTGGAGTTTAAGTTGGCTGCAATAAAAATATAAAGTGTTCTGCTGCCCTTTAAGATTTAGTGCCACGATCAGTTTGGCTTCTCAGTGCCTTAAATCATTAGAGGGCATGAAAGACTTTACAAATGCATCGTTAAATCGGGCTCGACAGTGACAGCTAGCTGTGGCGCACGATGGACTGCTAGCTTTGTGAACTGGACGGGGACGCCTCCCTTTGATCGAAGGTTTGCTCCCATTTTCCGTTCACCAAGAATAAAAAATAAGTTCTTAAAGTTCTTGCCCCCGTCTCTCCTCCCCCATCAGGCTGGTGGAGATGCAGTGTTTTCTGACATCTTTAAATAGATCATAGTGGTGTAACTGGTTTTAAATCAAGAGGAAACTGTAGCTGTCCTAGGGTTGTGGGGGGGGGGGGGGGGGGGAGGCGGGAAAAAAACAAAAAACCGAAAAAATTGTTTAAAGAAAAAAACATGAGAAAACGGGGGAAAAAATTAAAAAATGGGAAAA
>JAODLD010000003.1:566351-577189 GCA_026781065.1 Mormyrops boulengeri | reverse complement strand
TGCCCTCGCAGGCGGGGCCCAGTACGCACGTCCAGGTGGCCCATTCCATCCTCTCGATCTGGGCGGGGGGAATAAGGACCTCCCCTCCCCATTTACGAAATGTCCATCCATCCAATTACTATAACAGGTCGTCCTATTCAGAGTCCCAGGTGGTCCGGAGCCTATCCCAGAGGCTAAGGGCACAAGGCAGGGAACAACCCAGGATGGGGGGCCAACCCTTCGCGGCACTTAAGAAATATGTGCAACAATAATAGACAGACCATAATAGACAGTGCGTGACTCTGACTGTTACATGGAACCATAATTCCCAAAGCAAAATGAGCAGGGTAGAGTACATTTGGTGACAGCTATGTGGTTTAGCAAAACAAGGCGGAATGACACCCTGTGAAAAAGACATTCCGGCATGAAATCCGGTACAAATTTGACCATAAAAGGACTCGTATCAGTTCTAACTCAACGGAAGACACACCAGGTGCTGAGGTGCTCCTGAAAAACACATCTCAGGTACGACTGCTTTGGAAAAAGTGTGGTAATCCCATTTTAAGATGAGCCTCTGCTCACCCGAAGGAGCAACATGCGGCAACAGAGTTTAATTAACGTCTCCGCCTTGTGACACAAAACACACGGAAGCATTTTTTCTGTGAGCCAGCTTTTTAATTGCTCTGATGACCGTTGGGCTGGTCCGTATGCGGTGGGAGGCTCAGCTGATATCTATCCATTTGGCTCCGTGCATCAAAGACCAGGTGAAGTATCAGGGGTCTTCCTCGTTGAGGCCAACACCTGTCTTCGTTCGCTCTGAACAGCTGTGTCGGGCACTGGCGCGGACGCCCGTCGCCGTTGTTTGTGGCGCTTCAGAGTTAATTATTCCGAAAACGGCTCAATCCCCTGTAAGGACCAGGGCGGATCTGATCTTTTGCCGACCCAACCTAAGATTCAAACCCAAAACCTCTGTCGATATCGATTTTCCTGCGTCTGAATCACTCAGTATAACAAGACTACCCTTCACTTTAGAATATGAAGGAATGGGAAAACAGCTAACCAGGGGCAAAGAAAAATAAATTTGTTTATGGCAAAAACAGATTCCTAAATACCAATCCTTTAAAAGCCCAATAAAATCAAACCGCTGGTAAATAAAAGCCTCCTTCTTAAAAGGAGCAAAAAGGTTGGAATTAAATTTCTTAGTTAAATCTCGCTCAGTCTGAAGGAGTCTTCAAAGCTGTGTGCGACGCTTATTTTGTTCATCCCGACATTCACCCATAGATCCACAATCATTCTGTATGTCATGCATTTCCCATCGGGCATCATCGAAAACAAATACGACATATAACTGTCTGGAGAGAACTGAGGTGTAGAGGTATCAGAACGAGTGACTCACTCAAAAGATATTGCATCTTTCTCTGCTAGGCTAGTGAACACTTTAGCAAACGAATATGCATGTGTTATGTTTTTCTGTTGTTATGTATAATAATTATCTGTAATACCCTGATACAGAATTCGGAGGGGTGTCTTTACTAGAGGTACTTAGCAAAGAGAGAATCTCATTAGCAAAGGCTAAGAAAAGTGAGACTGTCACCTCAATGGGGTCCAGAGGGGTCCTGGAATTTCTATTACATCTGCAACTGGCAGCGTGAGTAGAGCTGTCAGCGTTCATGTTGGCTGTATTCATTTTAGCTGTGCAAATCTGCATTTAACTGGATTTAATTTCATACGGTGGAGACGCAGCCCAAACATAAAGGACGGAACTGAGTGAGTTGACCTTTGCTTGCTTTAGAGGCTAGTTTTAACGTCCTGGATGAGCTGCGCTCCGGGGCGCAAACTAAAGAAATTAAACTGAGGTTCACAACTTCTCAAAGAACCTGCATCCTTTCCTGCTAAAAAGCTCATGCTTGTTAGCAGAACCCTGATCCCTTTTCCATCTATAAGAGAATATCGATTGAGCTTAATGCGTTTAGCAGCATTCAGTGAAATAAATATGAGAAATTGTGGTTTTATTTGTATTTTAACATTTCTCTTTATTTTTTCTTTTAATAGCCATATTACTTTGGTATTGATATTTACTTAACAGGTAATGTCAGCAATCATGATATGTATATTTAATTTATATCTGATTATGAGTTTGATACTTTGGAATTTTTTTACATTGATTTTCTTGTATTCTTCAGTAGAATCCCATAGCTGTAATAGTCTAGTAATAAAATGGTATATTTTAAATGAATTATAAAACGAGCTAGAGATTAAGAGATTGTGGTAACAAAGCGTAAAGAGAATTGATTTTTCAGCGTTAACTTTTTTGGAGAGCTGACAAAGAAGATGGTTCATCTTGTGAGTCCGGTTTGTCACTCTAGGGGTCAAAAGGTCACTGGTGTGATTTTACCACAGGACCCCTGAGTGAGGCCCTTAACCCAAACACTCAGAGACACTCAGAGAACCTGCTGTCTGATCCTCATTTGTACTTTGCTTTGGACAAAAACATCTGCTTATGTAATGTTGTTTTATGTGCTGTCTTTAGCATGCAATTTTTTTGTCTAGTGATATTTTTGTCATGTTGCAGCTGGCGTTTAATCCCAAAGGGAATACAAAGCAGCATCAACACAAATCATCTCGAGAACATGTCCCGAAGAGACACTGTCTCGTGCGATCTGTCTGAATTTCAATTAGGCTTTGGAAACTCAAAGTCATTGTACGTGGTTCTGATGCCACCATCCTCGTCCTCAACAGTCTGTGGCGTCTGCTGCAAACGGATCACCTCAGTTAATCCAGACTTTGGGAACAGTTTGTGCGACGGGCCCGTGGAACAGATGTGGGCAATGAGAAGGAGAAGCGAAAAAGGACAGAAACCAGTGGAAATATTCACAGGGGAGATCAGAGTTACCATGGTAACAGAACTGATTGTTTCAAAACATTGAGCATTCTATGAATTTAGCAAAAATAATTACAAAAAAACAACAATGTAACTAAATGGAGGAGTGTTAATCTATCCATCTATCCATCTATCAATTCAACTTCCCACCACATAATCTGGTTCGGGGGGCCTGCTTGCTACTGCGAGGGACTGGCGACTACTGGTTGACCTGGGGAGACAGTTGAGATTCCCAGACATCATTGCAGTAACAACACTCCGGCCAGACATGGTCTTGATGTCCGGGCCAAGTAAGCGGATGGTGCTACTGGAGCTAACTGTCCCCTGGGAAGAGCGGATGGAGGAAGCTCAAGAACGGAAGAAGGCCAAGTACGCTGACCTGGTGGCTGAGTGTCGGAGGAATGGGTGGAAGGTCTGCTGTGAGCCCATTGAAGTGGGTTGCAGGGGCTTCGCAGGCCAGTCTCTACATCAGGTCCTGGGACTCCTAGGGATCGGTGGACTGCACAGGCGAAGAGCCATGAAGAACATCATGGAAGCTGCGGAAAAGGCTTCACGTTGGCTCTGGTTGAGGAGGGGGGATGCGTGGCGTAGTGCGCTTCCTGGACACAAGACAGGGCCTGATCACCCCCAGCTGGGTCACCCAGGTGAGGGTGTCTGATGTAAGACCCGAAACACCCCGTGACCCCGGTTACATCACTGAAGATGTGTCCAGGTTACACCACAAGGTGTATTTCAGTACTAAGGGTTATGAGTCATTATTGCGGTTCATAGATGGTCTTCATTTTTGAAACTGAGACACTGTAATTGATGTCAGAATATGATAAGTTCTCTCTACACGTCATCATTTACTCCTTTTTATTGAGTCTTTGATAGCAGGGTTGTGTGCATCTCCTACGTGACATTGCATTGCACCCAAGTTTGCACAGAAATCACATTTCCTTAAAACTCTTTTGAATAAATTTTAATACTGAAATAACTACTCTTGCTTTTTGAGGGCTATGTTTCATTTTCTTTCATGCATTTCGAAGTATTGCTGTCCTAAAACTCTGAGTGGAGTTTCGGGAAGACAGAGCTCCAGAATTCTTAAACTTGTCACCATGAAGCATGGGGCAGGCAGAAACAAGGTGGCGATCCTATGAGCAGCTCTGAGACAGAAGGGTTTGTTGAATTGACACACCTGGGGAAAGACACCAAAATAAAAGGACAGAGAGGGGTCAGGAATAAACAGGAAACAATAAGGAATTGACTAAAGACGATGAAATAAAGCACAACTAGGGAACCAAGAAAACACGACAGGACTAAGTAGTAAGCAGCACTACAAACACCCAGTAACACTGGCACAATGACTGACTAACAAACTGAGTGAGGGCAGGCATTTAAATACACACAGAGAATCAGTGCACACAAGGGACAGGCGTAAATCATAATCAAATTAACCAATCAAAACCACTCGGGTCAACAAGAAACAGGTCGGGTGGATTACAGTTAGTAAGCACTAGAACTGGGAAATATTAACAAACAGTATAGGCTACCAAGACCAAGAAGGACTAGGAACAGAAGTGAACACAGAACAAAATAAAACAAGGCGTGAACAGGATAAACCTAAAACAGGGACACAAAGATAAATAATAACAGACACTAGGAAACAGAACATCAAAAGATGTTAAATAACAGGTGAGGCTGCCGTCTGGCCAGACTCAAACCCATGACCGGGGTATAGCTTCCAGGCTGCATGCTTAACCCGTTGAGGCAGATGGTAGCCCAGAAAACTGGGAGCCACACTAGGGCTAAGGGGCTACACAAGAGAGACAGGAGCAGGATGGCGAAGGACCACTGCTGGCCAAATGGAGACACAGTACATAAGACATGGAAGACAAGAAAATGCCCAACCATATCCCCAGATATTGACAGAGCTGACTGACAGCAAGAGGTAGATTCAACAACTTTCTTAACAGCAAACGTCTGGATGTGTGCAGATGAGGATTTGCGTCATTGCATGTGATATTTGCAAATAAACCTTTAGAATCGTCTGGTCTCTGCTGTTTGGAAACCTGTTGAGAGTAGCAGGCTTGAAAGGAGACTGGAAAGTAGGTAAGTGAAAGAGTTTTCTAAGTAATCTTAGTAGTCTTCACTTGATGAAGGACCTGTGGGGGACCACAGGTCAATGGGATCAGTGGACTGAAAATGGATGATATTTCTGCATCTTCGTTTGATTTCCTTGGTCCAAAGTTATGCAACTCTTGTGTGCTTGATTGGTTTCATACAAGGGTGAGGTGTTTTTCATCTACAAAGCAGGGCTTGAAGTCCACACCTGCAGGTTTTTAAGTGCTAAGAAGAGTTTTTCCACTACTCTTTGTTACCTGCAATTTCTTCCGGTTCTCAACAATACACGGCAGCAGGAGATCACTAAGGGCCCAGAGAATGGGGTATTTTAAACCCAGGCGAGACCCGAAGCACAGATTTTGCTCTGCGATTTTCCCCGAGTCGTGCCATAATAGCATAGCGTGAAACATGAAGCAGCTCCCGGCTGCCTGAGCTGAGCATTAGCAAGAAAACACAAAAGGGGAGTCTTCTATGCTTCATGCATTAGTGTGCGGCAGTTTGGATAATGTGAGGGAATTATATCCATTTGACATTTTCTGTTCATGTCTGCAACCTGCCTCAGTTGACGGCATTCCCGAAGATTAAACTTCAAGAAAATAGGTAATGGTGCCAGATCCGACCCACTGAAATTATTTCGAACCAACAGTGTGATGTTGTGCAAAGTAAAGCCATTTGAATATGATCATATGATTTTCCTTTGCCTGAATTGTTTTCACATAAATAAAACAGTCCCATCTATTGTTTCGCAATGCCACCAGTGTGCTTGTACCATATAACAAGGAAAACTAGTTCATTTTCACCACCTGCAACTACCGGGTTATTTTTGCCAGAACTAGACATTACAAGAAATTAATTTTTAAAAACAGCCCCCAGCTCTGGGGGTGCTGCACGTAGGTTGACCCTGTCTGCGCCGTGACCCCCAAACTATGCAGAACAAGATAGGGGTTAGCAAAGAAAGCAGTGCAATGTACATATACTCGTGCAAATGGTAAATAAAGCATGATTGTTGATGATGGTGAAAATTATGTAACAGACAGGATGATTTTCACCATTTAAGTTTTTTTGTGCAAAATGTTTAAAATGTGCAAATGCAAAATGATTCTTTACAGGGTGTTTGCAACCTTTTCAGGATTAGGGTTCTATGGGGTTGACGCCTGCAGAAGTGGGTATGGAAGTCAGGTTCAATCCAACAGGAGACATTATTAATAAAAAGGGGATGATAACATGGGCTGCTTTATGAATAGAAAACCTTATGTAAACCTTAAATATAAGATTATTCCAGTCAGAGTTGGCTGGCTTTCATTACCTGAGACATTTATAGGTACGATAAAGTAAAGGATTTCTAAACCCGCCTTGGGGCCTTTGATAACCCTCCCACCAGCTCATTCTCAATCCTATACCTCTGTCTGCATTTCAGTACTTCAGTGTTTCCCAATCCGGTCCTCGGGGACCCACAGACGGTCCATGTTTTTTCTCCCTCCCAGCTCCCTGCCAGGAGCAGAAACATAGACCGAGGACATAGACTCCCCGAGGACTGAACTGAGAAACACAGTAACACTCATTTATGTGGTATTTATTTGGCAATTAAGCAACAAAAAAATTAAGAAATTTTAATAAGAACAATTAAGTAAGAAAAAATTTCAAAAAAGGTGCGTGACAAAAAGACTCCGAAGTCTTCTGCCTCACGAGACGTAGTGTGCTTGTAGCTGGGAACAAACTTCACGGCTGCATTTACGTCTTAATGCATTTTTAATGCGGAGCTATATTTGAACTTTTAAATGCAGAATGAAGCCAAGCAATCAGTATTTGTCACCCCCGTAATGTGTTCCCGTGCCACCCAGGTCTCGTTAGTTCCTGGTGTCGCGGTGATTAATTAGGTGTCTGATGCTTTATTCCAGACTGCATATTTAAAGGAGAACGACCTGTCAGAAAGCGGGAGCATCCTATGGGTGTCGAAACGCCGCGGGGGGGGGACGAAACTCTAAGTGCATCTGGACGGCTTCCGCCACTGTGACCCGTTTGCGGATAGCGCAGGCAGTGGCGGATATATCTGGCCCATGCGAGTTTTGTTTGCAGAAACAGTGAGCTTTAATTAAACTCTCTAAAATCAGGGAGGTGACCCCTTGCGCCCGGAATTGCGATTGTTGCATTTAAAATTCCCCCCAATAACTGACATCAACCTCGAATCTACATCAATTTGACTGTTTTACAGCTGATTTGCAACTGCAGTTTAGAGGTTTGATGTGTAATTTTTTTTTCTATATGTAAATATAAGCACTGATGGGAAGAAATCTATATATTGCTGTATATTGCAAAAATTACACAAAATGCTGAAAAAGCGACTGGTTTTGGAGGTGAGTGTCACAGGAAATGTGGCGGCTGGAAACATAAATAGCATTAGGGAAACGGTCTCCTCTTAGCTGCTCCTGAAGCTGGGAGTCAGTGTTGTGATGCTGCAAAACCTCTTCCCAGACTGTAGGGGGGGCTAGAGTTTGTGGCTGGGGTGGCTAGAGTCTTCGATTTCATTCAACTTCATTGTCACTGTGTCCGTCATATACCCAACCTGATGCCTGACTATCTGGTGAGGACCACATCACAAAGCTGGTTTGTAAGGAGAAGCTTCTCTCCGCACAGTGGTGATGGAGCCGCATCGACGTCTACAAAGAGTTCGTTATTTTTATCATGAAATTCAGAGTTGTTCTTGACAGGGGTGGGCTTTTTGTTTCTGGGACCCCTCACAAAATGTTACTTAGGAGGGCCCTGCCCCCCCGCCATTTCAAAATCCAAATAAATAGCTAGTGAGTGGAAGCTTGTAGCTAGATAGCTGGTTAGCAGAACATGCAGCTTCAGCACCTCCTAAATAAGGAACGTGTTTACTTAATGTTTAGTGTAGTGACTGTTTGTGACCAACAGGGGTCCAACGCAAACGCATGCGGTTTGTGGAGGGCAGTTTCACCGTATTGCTTCTCCTCCTGACTAGGCCCTTGCTTGCATCCCCTCCTGATGGCCATCTCAAACTCCAGAGCTCCCCCTGGGCTGCCAGAGTGGAACCCCATCCGTTTTCGGATATTACTTTGTTTTGTCATGAAAGCAAAAAAAATCACGAAAATTGACACTTGCTTAAACAAGCATCTGCTTGACCATCTGTGGGCTATGTTAATGTAAACACTGAATATTCAGCTCATCTTGGACCAAAGCGCGTTTCCTCAAGCTTGCTCGGGTTTTAGATCGAGGGGGTTGGGGGGGTGCAGAAAATGATGAGGGAAACAAATTTACATGTTATTGTTTTTCCCGGCCCGAGCAGACATATGTTAAACGAAAGCCAAACTAATTTGGAACAATTGACAAGCTGACTGTCTTATTTTTTGCCAATTTATTTAATACAGATGTGATTCTCTCCATGCCACTTTCCTCCAAGAGTAATATGTACTCATTATTATTATTAATAATGAGATGACGACAAATGGTTTTTCGTAATAAGAGTGTCAATAAGTGACAAACACAAAAAGCGTAAATGAGTACTGCCCACGTCATTGTGATTATAGAGTAAGCAATTTCAAAATATAGGTGCCACTGGAGATGATTAATACAAACCAACCAAAAGTTCCTTCCTAACTTAAAAATAGCTTCGCTATTACACTGACAATACTTTGTCTTTCAAGCTTCCGTGTAGCTAAATCCTGATGTAGCTAAGTCCCCTCGATTGTGGTCTACAGTCTCATCCACTCTTTTGTAAATATTAATATGTGCACTTTTGTTTTTCGATTTTTGAATCAAATCTATGTTGTTTCAAGCAAATATGGTCCTTTGGGGCATCATTTAGCTAACGTATTGTCTGAGCTGGCTAAATCTGTCCTGGCGGAACGAAGCGGGAACCCGAACAGCTGTCGAGGAAGCCGCGGCTTCCTGGATCCGGCGAAGGCGAGAGTGACAGTTTGCGGCTGCGATTTGGGACAGCGACGCAGACCGGAGCCCGGTGAACCGCGCCGTTGCCAGACTCTGGCACAGAAAGTCCTGAGAAGCTCATATGTTGTTTTGCCAGCGAACAGCTACTTAAATGATACTAGCGATGTTGTAATCAGGTCTTCACACTCTCACGGCTTTTTATTTTCTTTAGCATACTGCAATACTAATTGTTGTGTATAATTGTTGTGAATAATTGTTATTCAATCACATTAACATGCATGATTATAAATGACTCCACGTTCAAGGTTTACCATCCAGTTTTGTCGCTTGTGGCTGCATTTTATTGACTAACATCAGGAATACGAACACATTGTCAAAGTTTGGCAAAAAATATGTCGCATCGTTAAGCTGCAGCCCCAGCGCTGTCAAATAACTCATTGCGTTGTCCACTGAATTAATCTGGACCTTCATAAAGGCCATCCAGCAACACTTGGTCATGATAAAACTGGGAAGCGGATCGATTTTGCGATTAATATGCCCATACATCTCCCCCCAAACTGGAAGTGTGAGGTTCTTGAAGACCTTGCGCGTAGCGCTGCCAGTTTGCAGTGTATGCATATCATAACTTAATATAGATGAATCAAGATATAGCAGCCAGCCAGCAGTGAGGCTATGCCATAGAGCGGTGAGAGAGAGAGAGAGAGAGAGAGAGACCTGGCTGTGTAATCCACCCGTGCCAGGCCCCAATCGCAGGGTCATATCTAAGGCAGCCAAAGCGCAGCAGGAATTGAGCCTGGATGTGCAGTGTTGGCTGCAGCTTGTTTTAACCAGCACACCACAGAGAGGCCCCACTTGTACATTTTACAACAGCCTCTGTACTCACTGCTGCTCCCGCAGGCCTGAAGGCCAGATCAGAGAGACTATGGAAAAGCGCATAACCGAAGGCAGTTCGTACGCAGGTCCCACAGCGGACACGTCACTTTACGCACTTCTATCATCACACAACTTCATGTCCATTTTTATTGTCTGTTTTGCAGTTATATTCTCTATATTATTTATTATTATTATTTTATTCTTGTTTATTTTGCTCTTCTTTGTGTTACATACAGTACTACACAAAAGCCTTAGTCAGTCAAAGAAAATGTATAAAGCGATCTATCTGTGTAGGACGTGTACAGTAACACCCCCACCCCGTATCCACAGATGATACCAAGACCTACTGCGGATAACTGCGAACCTTCAATGGACCACAAATATAACCTGATTCGTCAGTATATACATATGGTAAAGTTTAACTGACAATTGTACATTATACAATACTGTGCTCTTTCAAATGAGAGGGATTCTCACAAATTTAGCCTCATTCTCAAGAAACAATATAGCAATGAAAAAATACGGAATGTATCGAGGGATGACAGAGCAATCATGCTTTTTATAGCCCTCAAAAGGATAACAATGAAAAAACGGGCTACTGTTACACATTTTACAGTTAAAAATACTGTAACATGTACCATTATATAACGTTTAATGAGAAATTTCGTTTGTTTAAAATTATCATAGCCTTGTGGGTACTCACTGGCTTATAGCCTGTACTCACTTGGCGCATAGTGTCATGATCGCCAGGGCACGGACCGGGAAAGCAGGAGCAGAGAGCTGAGGAATCGAGGAACGAGGGACAAGGGACGAGGGATTTATTAGGGATTAACACGACAAGGGACACTAGAACCATAAGAAGTTACAACGTTAATGACCGGACTGGGGAAACATATCTTAACGCGGACTTAAATACACAAGACTAATTAACAACCACTCGAAACAGCTGATGACACAGGGATTCCACACGAGGGAGTGAGGGGGATGTGGCACACAGGAGGATCGGCATGAGCAGGGCATGACACATAGTTTGAAACTTATGAAAGGATTATTTTTTTAAATTTTCAGATCATGGTAAACAGCAGATAAATGAAAT
>JAODLD010000003.1:504003-546337 GCA_026781065.1 Mormyrops boulengeri | reverse complement strand
CCCCCCCCCCCCCCCCCCCCCCCCCCCCCCCCCCCCCCCCCCCCCCCCCCCCCCCCCCCCCCCCCCCCCCAGAGGTCCCCAGAATGTGATAAAAAAAAAAACCTGTTATTTTGACCTTGTGGGGACCATTCCTTTAGTCCCCATAACATCTGTGACTGTAGTAAAAAGAAAAACTAAAAATGCCAAAAGTCTTGTATTTTGTTTGGTTAGCTATGATTGAGGTTACGGCTGGGTAGAGGTCAAGGGTGTCGATGTTGGAGTTAGGGTTTTCCCCATAGAAAAGAATGGATGGATGGTCCCCACAGAAGTATGAATGCAAACGGAAGACATACCGTCAGCTTTTTTGTGATAGCTCTTTATAAGCTGAGGCTTGTGGAGGAAGGCCTGCCCCCTCCTCGATTTGGGTGATAGCACCCGGCTATTTGTCTGCTTTCCTTTTTTCCTAATTGCTAAATGTTGCTGAGGATCGTGACCACTAAGGGGGCGTGGTTATCGTTTGACACACGTTGGGTCATTCGTTCCTTTCCATGCCCACATAGGTGTCCTTCCAAACCTTAAGTAAATCACTGCTCTCACCCATCCAGGGTGTCCCCTGCCGTGTGTCCTGTGCTTCCTGTGACAGGGTCCAGGACTCTGTACTGGAAAAAATGCTTTTACCATATGAATGGATGTGCGAACGCCTTGCAGTGAACTCCGCTGGGACGCCCTACATCACTTCCCACAACAGACACCCACCTGTACAATCAGGAAGGTCCTTCAACCATAGACGGCACTAATTAAATTCCACATGAAGTTCAAATTCTTTATGAGACGTTCACGTTGACTCCCGAGACTTTCCAAACGTGCAGAGTAAATGAAATATGATCGGAGTGTAAATAAGGGCACAACATCCTGATTTGATTCTTTTTTTTTGCTCACCTGAGGTATCACATCATACATTGTTATATGACAGTGCTATTTGGGCGACGCAGGCCTTTGTGTGACAGTATCTTTTATGATTCTGATTAAATCCTCCATCACGGTCTCTTTCTAGGGGGCTGTGTTTTTCAATTCAGCTATCGGACTGTAAAGATGCCAATAGGACCCTATCAGCTCTAACCCATCCCTTGGTCTCTTTGACCTGCGTGAAGAACACATTAAATCTCCTCTTTCCATTAAATCTTCTTGTCTGGTGTGAGGAATGACCATGGATTTACAGCAGACATGCAGCCCCGACGCCCAGAGAGGCTGATGTTGGTGACAAATCCTCCTTTCCTGGTGCTAGCCGCTCTGATCCATGACACCCACACTCAGTGCAAAAGTGGAATGTGGCCGAGTTTGTTACCTACTTGTGTAGTTCTGGCAGCTTCGCAGACCTCAGTTCTCCTCACATGACCCAGTTCTTCTGGAAGTCCTTGTCCCCCAGGAAGCCTGTCACTTGAGACAGTCCTTGTCCTACTAGAACCATACTACTTGAGACAGTCTTCATCCTCCTGGAAGCCTATCACTGGAGACAGTCTTCGTCCTCCTGGAAGCCTATCACTGGAGGCAGTCTTCGTCCTCCTGGAAGCCTATCACTAGAGATGGTCCTTGTTCCCCAGGAACCCTATCACTGGTGACAGATCAAGTCCTCCTAGACGCCAGTTACTGGAGACCATCATTGTCCTACTACAGCCATATTACTTGACAGTCTTTGTCCTCCTGGAAACCTATTAATGGAGTAAGTTCTTGTCCTGCAAGAACCCTATTACCTAGACCTGCAGGAAGCCTATCACTGGAGATGGTCCTTGTCCTGCAGTGGCCATTTGACTAGTTATAACCATGCCTCAAAAATGACACCACTTACAGAATGAAGAGAACCAAACCAAGAGGACTGGGACCTTCATCAGACCCTGGGGGACCGCAGTGCCTTTATTCGGGCTGTGACATTTCCACAAACCAACACACCATAACTCGGTCTGCACAAACGGCAAGCAAAAGTTCCTTACAAAACCTCTCAGAACGGCAGACCCAACATTACTAAAGGAATATTTCTTAATTAGAGATGAACACATTTAATACCTTCTTGGAGGATTATACTTCTCGATTTCAATCTAACACCAAAACAAAATTTATACCGGATTCCTTTTAATCATTAAAAAATGCAATTATACAGCTTTGTAATATTTACATGATATTAAATTTCTGCTCACTTATGCTGCACATCCTGAAAAAAAAGTTTATCGGTTGGTAACAACACAGAACACTCGGAAATGTTTGTATGTAAGACACCAGGAGTCTCCTTATAACAGTGCATTTATTACAAAGGGGCCACAGTTTCTACAGCAGGTGTCTTAAAGCTGTATCCAGATTAATACAAAAAAAAACATGGTATATGAAGACTGGTATAGTTGTCTTGCCTACAATCCATGTCTATATGATCTTTTCGATGTACAGAACATCAGGATGTGTTCAGTAAGGGTACATCTATAAATACAAATATAATCTGTACTCAATGAGGCATAAAACAGAGAATATAGACACACTGAGGCTTCAACAAGAAAGTGAGGAATGAAAAGCGTGACATTGAATGTTGACTTTTAACGACCAACCATTAGGTCTGATATTGATGTATTTGTTTCCCTATTTTCACAATGGATTCGCTTAATTAGGCCTGTGCCACAATAAGCATGCTTTTTTCAACCAAGACACACATTACAGTTACAGAAAAAAAGGATATATTTTAGGTATCCACTAGTTATCCGACGCTTCAGGAGTCGGTTACAATGACATCGGAAGGGATGACTTCACTGAAGCCATAGTCATTTAAATAGATTACATATATAGGCCACCCGCGATTAGAATATGGGAGAAAAAAATATTATGGCATTTAAATCCACTGACATCTCCATCATTTAACTGGCACGTTAAGAGTTCAACCTGACAAGCACATTTTTCATAACTTATATGAGCCCTTTAAATATTAAACGCCTAACTGCTGTGGGAATGGGGGAAAAAAAAAAACAAACTAACTCTGACCAAGAGGCAAACATTTCAACATATATTATTGCTGATATGTATACAAACGTGCAAAACGTGTATTTAAAATATAAATGCACTTCATTTATTAGAAATTACAATCTAGAGTAATCAAGGCAGGTTTTTTTTACCCTCTGAAATAATCCTGAAATAAACAGAATTACAAGGCTGAAAAAATTAGGTCACTTAATTGTATATTCGATACTCCCCAAGTCCACTTCAGTGTCAATATACTGACATCATTAACCCTGACAACCATTACGATAAAGAAAGACAATAGAGCCAAACTATCACCACACCTGACCAGCTACAAAATATAATGCCAGCAGTGGGGGTCCACCCCCCCTCAAACAGTAATGGATTAAAAAAAATGTTTATAAGCACCCTGGCACCAATCAGAAGATGTAGTCTTTGGTTGCCCTGAGGGAGGGCATGGCATCGCTGACGTTCTGGTCCAGTCGCTGATACTCCACATCCTTGGAGCAGAACCCATCTCTCCATCGACGACTCTGGACGAGGAGGAGGATCTGAGGGCAGGCACACAGACATATGGAATCTTATATGAGGAGGAGGATCTGAGGGCAGGCACACAGACATATGGAATCTTATATGCGGAGGAGGATCTGAGGGCAGGCACACAGACATATAGTATCTTAAATGCTTGCCTTTCCTTGCGGTCTTTCCGTATGAGACGGGATGCAGGAGTGTCTGGTGTCTGCCTGTTTTTTCTTTCTCCATCATCCCATAAATTAAGCTAGCTAATTAGTCGTTGACTGAACTCTTCATTGATTTTACCCGATTTGGTCAATAACGACAAATCAGTTTTTGAAAAACACTATTCCAATATGTGTAAAGCATTTATTTAAAACTACTTTTGAAAACTGTTATAATACATCATTTTAATAGTCAACAGCTATTGCGGAGAGGGCTCGATAAATTTTGGTAATACTTGTTTAAAGAACAAATTAGTTTATGGTGCCATCTGCTGGACAGAGCAGAAAGCTCATGACTTCTGTCTCGGTAATGTTCCATTGTCTTTAAATAAGGAAGTTATGTATGGCGTTATGCAAAAGACAGAAGGCACACATCGTAAAACATCACATGCTTATTCATGTCCAGTGATGGGTAACCTGCAGGCTAACTACAGCAAACAGAAAACTTGAGGTTTAAACCTTTAAATATAGGCCAAGTACTATAGTGGTATTTAAACTTTTAGACAGCACCACCCTTGATATTACTAAATACCCTTTATTACTACACCCTTTAATTACTAAATAAAATAAAATAAAATGCAATTATTTTAATCAGTGTCATACAATGTGTACAAGCATATAATGTATTCAGATTATTTTTAATATTTCTCAAGGGTGCAACTTTGAAATAGGTCTGCCCTGACCTCTAATTAAACCTGTACTTCCTTCACTCCCCACGGTTCGAGTAACTCTGAAGTAACACATTTGAATGCTTTGCTCTCCATGCTTACCTTTCTCTTGTTGTGGTAGGTAATATACAGAATAGCCACCAGGAAAGCAAAGATGACCAGCTGCAAGAAAAAGTGGGAGTCTGCATCCTCATAAATGGGGTTGAGGTCTTTGTTGTCCAGGATGGCTGTTGAGAGGACCTCATGCTCCACTTGACTGTAAAGCCCATCATCGTCATCATCTTCTTCATTAAGTTTCTTGTCATCCATGTCACCCACGTCATCCGTGTCACCGTCAGCCGTGTCACCGTCATCCGTGTCACCGTCAGCCGTGCCACCCACGTCATCCGTGTCACCGTCAGCCGTGCCACCCACGTCAGCCGTGCCACCCACGTCATCCGTGTCACCCACGTCAGCCGTGCCACCCACGTCAGCCGTGCCACCCACGTCATCCGTGTCACCGTCAGCCGTGCCACCCACGTCATCCGTGTCACCGTCAGCCGTGCCACCCACGTCAGTCGTGACACCCTTCTCTTCACCTTTCCCCATGTCACCCTGAGTGGGGGAGGCACTCAAAGGCTCATCTGTGGAAAGTGGGCTGTTGGAGGGTCTGGTTGGGGCTTCAGAGGATGTCAAGGGGGTGGTGGGTGGCACTGTGATAGTGGCCTGTTTCGATGTGCTTAAGTGATGGATCTTCTGTCTGGTGACATTTAGGTTGGAGTCCACTGTAACATCATCTGTTCTACTGGGACTCTTTGGATTCCCTGGGTCACCAGAATTTCGTGGTAAGACAGAGGTTGTTTTGTCAGTGGTCCCCGCACCTGTTCAACAGATAAGTGATGACCGTGAATGAGTTGCGTAGCCTTTAAAGAACAGCCCCAAATACAATGATAAAAAAATATAGCCAAGAAAACCATGTCAGGCCATCAGTGATCGGTGTGATTTTCGGCAAAATGTTTAGCTGCCATTAAATGATTATTTTTGTCCTTTGCATTGTCACATAGAAAGATACTCAAATATACGCAGTACTCCCTTTAGCTAGAAAACGGAAAAAGAAGCTGCACACATTTTTCAAATGTTGCTGTGAAGACAAGCAAGATAATCAAAACACGAAGTTCCCACTCGATAGACACTATTTGCTTAATCCTGCGAATAAATCATATTTGTCTAAAATATTTGCTTTTCATGATATATTCTAGACTGCGAACAACTGACATTATTTTAAAGGTGCTTAGTATGTGATAATCAGTAACAAAATAAACACAGAGCCCCCCAAGATTAAACAAAAGTAAGTCCCTGTTTAAGAAGCCTGATGCATGTTTAGCACTGCCCCACACCAGGACATCAGTCACATACAAATATCCTTTGTCTTGCTGACCTCAAACAAAAGGAACGTTTTTATTTATTTTGGGTGTTCACCCTGAATATCAACGCAGACATCACTTTTATCCCCCACAGAGACCTCCACCTAGGCCCATAAGCTCACTGGTAAAGGCCGTCTGTCAAAAGCCAGTCAAACCCATGTAAACACAAGGCATTGTGGTTCTCAATTTAGGGGAAGGGGGAATTGCGCTCATGAACAGCGTTCTCAGGAGCCTTCTCCGGACTCTGAACAGATAAGGTATTAGTGCAGACTATGTCAAAGTGAGCAAGAGGAATCTAACAATTTGTTAAACCGAGGAAAGCTTTGGGGCTTGAATGAAGCTTTTATTACTTATTTGGTACTATCGCCCGCTGAATAGAGTTGTTCTGTTGACATGTGTGGTCTGTAGGATTTCAGGAGCCAAAACAAAGTCAAATTAGAATCTTTCATTTCATGTTTGTCAATACCATCAAGCCATTCTCTTTTCTCATTCTCTAACTGGCATTATGTATGAGAGAATTATCCGGCTGCAGACACGCAGACGAAAACCAAACAATTTCAACAAAGGTTTATAAACAACCGATCAAAATGAGAGGGGATTTCAAGGTTCTTCTAAACAAATCTCTCATAACTTGCATTTGATCAAAGTTTCGATGAACTCGCAGCTATTCAGTCAGTAATTCAGCGGAATAGCAACGGAAGAAATTACTCCAGCTGAGAAATGGAGATCCTTTCTTCAATGGAACGATTCACACGTTTGATTCAAATTCAGGAACCTTTTAAGTGTTCATATGTTCAAGCCAAGAAGTGGGGCGAAGGAAATTGTGCTCACTGTTTCACTGGAGGATTAGCAAACTCACCAAGATAACCAGCAATTGGTGAACAGCTACACCAATTAATTCCTGTAACATCCTGCCCAGTACTTTGTTCCTGGTTTTCATGAGGTCAAATATGTTACACCCCACACCAGCCCTAACGACTAGCATTTATGGGTTATATCTACATAACATTTGGGGTGTCATAGGTGGGTGAAGTAGCTGCAATCTACGTGATTCTCTTGGCTGCCTGACTCCCCTGAGTGAGGGTCGTGTCACACGTCTCCATGATAACAGTGCAGTTGGAGACAAAGTCGAACTCCAAGGCAACAACTCATCTGTTCAGACTGTGTATCTAACCTACCCATTTCTTCATCCAAAAATGCACTTACAGAATATGGACTGAATTTCTTACTGGGTTTAACCCATAGTAAAGAATCTCTTAAGACATTATAACTGATATTAACCATGAATTCTGTAATTATATAAAATACATAAAGGTCAAGGTACTTGCTACAGTTAATGATTACTATCAATATCAAACTATCAAATCAATCGTCCGCATGATAACTGAGCCTTAGTGAATGGAACGCAACCAAACTGGCCCGGGAACTTCACATTTTCGACATTGTTTTCTTCTGAAGAATTATTCAAGTTATTTCAGGGTATAATGTTACAATGTAAGGATAATGATGGCTTTCATTCCATTTTATGAGTCACGACAAATGGCAACGTTGTGTCATGTTGCCGAAGGAGTCTATTTCAAGCACTTCGAAAGTGCAACACTGACGACATAGTTCAAAAGTATACTAAAAGAAGGAAGTATAAAAAAAAACACGACCTTTCATAATATGGGAACTGAATCCCTTCTGAAATAGTTTAATTTCATACGCAGAAATAGGTACAGGAAAGAGCTCAGCTGAACAATTTAGAGAGACAAACAAGCCGGCGACGCGACACGAAAGGTCACCCTTCGACAAACAACCATCTGGGCTGTGGTCAAACAAACTCTACCTGCTGCGCAGAGGCTCATTCAGGCTTAACAGGATATATTACCGGCTCCAGATCTGACAACGAGATGCTGATATAGCGCCAGGCACACAAACAGGCCGCCGGCAAACGCTTATATTTGTGTTCATGGATGACACGTAAACAAATACATGCAATTGAAGTGAATATGCATATAAAAGCAGAGAGAGAAGGGGGAAATGGGGTTGTATATTAACCGATTCTGTATAAAGCAGTCACTTAACCAGCAGACAGTGAAAGGGTGTGTCGGCCAAAAGACGCGAGGAAGTCGGGTCATATTTTTGTAAAGAGAAAGCGACGAAGATGCAGCCGGATTTGGTAAATAACGAGTGACTACTGCGACATTAGGGAACTAAGGTAAAACATCCATCATCAGGAAACAGATATCTGGTGCCATTTAAATCTGGTCCAAGTGAATGGAGTGTAACCACAGGTAACCGTCGAGAGCCGAAAGTGACCGCAAGGCTGCGTCTACAAGACGGCGGAGCGGCCGGAACCACCCGCCGCGCAGTTCAGCTTAACCGACTCCTTTCCCCTTGGTTGCAAAACCAAGCTTTAATTCATTTGTGCCAAGTCACTTACCTGACGCCCAAACCAGGTGAGAGGCGGACAGTAAAGTGAGAATCGACGCCAAGCAGCGCATGGCCGTGTACCGAGCCGTCCTGCTTACGGTCGCCATCTTGAGCGCGGGAACGCGGGTGCGCGCTCACGTTGCGCGGGACAGGGAACGTGGAGGAGGAACTGCAGCGTTAACTTGTCAGTGAAACTGGCCGCATTGAGCTAAATTCAGCGTCCTCATCGGAAGCCGGTGGGTGGATCTAAGGTGTTTAGGGAGATCTTATTTAACCCCCTTCCACTTTTACAACTTTGCAGCCAAAAGCAAAGATATAGACTGTCCAACAGACATCAGACTTAAGCGGAATGGGCGTGATGGTCACACGACTAAAATCGTCCATGCCTCTTCAAGTGACCGCAAACTTTTTATGCTTACATAAATTACATAAATTAGTGGTATGCAGTTCCGGACAAGCCGGTTTCACGGCTTTACCCCCCATGCAAAACACGCAGTCACCACTGTATTTTAATAAACCCCCTCCCCCGTTTGCCGCAAAAATGAACTATAACATGCAGCTGTAGTTTGAAAATTTGATTGCCCAGTACTTCCGTGAACTTCGAAGCAGTCGGTATACAGTACTGTGTATTATGTGACGTCAACTGTAAATAATCTCCTGTTCGATATTTTATATTCCTGCTGCTTTAAAACGGTTACCAATAGCAGAGTAATCCCACCCCTGGGTTTAAATGTGGCCTTTACCGAGGACAGTACTAAGAGGAAAAAAAAGGCACGGATCAGATTAAGGTAATTGTTTTATTACTATTATGGGAATAACAATAGTCAAGTATATAGGGGTTTTTTCCTGTTTTGAACTTAAGAACGGAAGACATTTCCCATGAAAATGTACCTATTCTACCAGAAGCATTTCTGTGGATCGGCAGGCTGTGTGAAGGGGTCATCGTTGACCCCCATTAACCAGAGCTCTGCTTTTAGCCCACGAGAAGACGGTAAGAATAGGACATCGTAAAATATACATACTTTTAACTACTTATAATGTGACGAGACCCACACATACAAAGTGAAACACACAAACCTTTAGTGCCTTGGAGAATTACTGTTGCATAAGTGTAGGGCGACCAAACCAACACGCAAAGCTATAACTAATCAACGCATCATGTCGTTCTTGATTTTTTTTTTTCCTAATTCATGGCAATATTTCACACTTTCCAAATGCAGAAGGTAACCCCAGTACCCAGGGCCAACACTGTGACGCATGCAACAGCCCCATCTAGTGGACAACAGGTTCTACAAGCAGTTTCACATCGCCCTCTCTGATTTGATTTTTGACCAGCCTTTTTCACGGAGCAATACAAGAGAAAATAAATTAAATAAGCGCTCGTGTGTCGTGGAATGATCATGAATGTAAGAAAACGAACTGAATTAGTGTTTCTCTGTGTAATCATATAGTCATCTCAAATTCTGCACCATACGATACTTTCCTAACATTAACACTCTTTCTACAATGAACTAAATAATAATAATAAAATTAAAAAAAACACTGGCTTCCCATCTTGGTACACCTAATGGAAACACAAGGTGAAGAATGTAGCTAATAAAATATTTGGAGGATACTGCAGCACTAAATTATTCTATGCCTCAAATTCCAGCCCCAGTCCCAATTTATGACCACCAGCATTGATGTTCTTCCCATCCAGGAGGGCAGAGAGGGTCAGCTTTATACCTAAGTAGGAAGGAATGGACAATCTGTCAAACAGTGACCAGAGGAATTCATTAATCTCTTTTGCATCCGATTATAAATCCGAATTACTTTGTAGCTTAAATATTCTTTAATAATATTACTTAGAGTGAAAATGCCTTGTCAAACACTGGGAATCGATGGTGAAACCTCACCTGGCTTCAGAGTTTGAGTGTAACCCAGTCCCACAAGACTAGAATTATTGACTTTGGCCTGCAGAAGGAAAAAAAAAAAAAAAAGACGAAAACTGCATTAAGAAAGAAAAAAAAAACTCTGAAGTGCGCACCAATTTACTTACGGGGCCCCTGAAGGGACTTGTGCAAAAAACTTAAATGTTCTTTATTTTGCATGCGCAAGAGATACGAGATCATTTTAAATTTTTGCACAGGTTTCTTCGGGGGTTTCGTATTTACTCAATGAATGACCTCAAAGTAAATATATACATTCAAATATTCTTCACTGAATATAGTATCCAATAACATTCAGATTGGATCAAGTGTTCAGTTAGAAACAGAACCTATCCACCCTGTACTATGGATCCATATTGAATAATCTACCTTCGCATTACGAGCCTCATTGTTCAATTCAGATTTTTTGCTCAGGTCGGACTTGCCCATCTTGACGGTTCACATTCATAATTACAATCGACCCGTATCTAACTAGTGTGAATGCGTCTGCCCTCCGAAACGGCACGCATGCGCACCTTGATACGTTTTTGCACGAGTCATTTGCGTCAACAAAAAACGTATTGTGAGACGACCCCTGGTTTTAAAACCGACAAAACGGACGTGCCAATAGCTAATTTGCTCACTGCCTGTTGCTCTGGAGGACAGCAAACGGTTACGCGATCAGGCTGAGAAGGCGAAAAAAAGCCAGATTGCTAGATTGCGCCGTTTTCGCAACTCTGCTGTGCTGTTGTTTAGCCGCGCTGCTGGCGCTGGCTGCTGAGGGCAGCACTTTGCACAAGCATAAAGGCAAAAAAGAAACCACACACAGGTGTTTCTCAATACCAAGAACACAAAGGTTGTACATGTGGTCTTGGCAAGAATGAACTTGGCGCGCAATGAATCATGGGATTAGTCTCGTTCGGCAAGGATCCGTCCGATGTATCCTTAATATTTGTGGCGGAGCAAGAACATCAGGGGATTTTTACAGTCCTCTGTACTTCTGTTCTTGACTATTAGAACTGGTCTTCGGCAATGGAAGATGACGTAAAACGGGCGCGCCAGAACACAAGTACGGTCAAGTACGCAAATTGTAGATTCACCCCATATGAATTCGAATCTGACCGTCATCGTGCACGTCGCACGGCCATGATCTAGAATCACATATGAAATCAGACTCAAACCTAATTTGAAAAGAACGGATTTCTGTGTCCACACAGCCGTGAAAACGATACGAGTCACTTCAGCCTGGTAATGTGAATGCAGCCACATATCATCCGTATATAATATACAGGCACCACCAGTCAGAAGTCTTTGCACACCACAGGTTTTTACTACTTCTCCAGTTATTTCATAAACAGATTTTTATTCTTGCCGAGTTAACTATAAATGAAAATAAGTTTCCTTTATAACATGGAAAGAGTATGTAACAGTGCATGTGTGACGTCCTATTAACTGGCTGTGTGGTAATGGCAGTCAGATTCTAGGCTGTCCTTTAACTTTAAATGCACTAGTTACTCGTTTCATCCCATGAAACAGGGCAGTATTTAATGTCCCTTGTAGAAAGAACGGCTCAAATTTTCTCTGCTGTTATAACTGCTAGAGGAGCTTACTTCGATGCATCAAAGACATTTTCTTGCTAATAAAGGTACTCAAATGGTTAATTTGTTAGCAAAGAATACCAAGTATATTTTTAGTAAATGTTAAGTAACATGCAGATGTAGAAAATGTCAATGTGTGCAAAGACTTTTGACTGGTGGTGCATATAACACTCCGTATTACTAGAACATTCTACGTACAGAAAAGGAAGCATCAGCGTCAATCTGGTATTTAGCAGCGATGCCAAAGCGGGTGTTGCTGTTTCCCGCCGTCCAGGCCAGGTTCACTGCCGTCTCCAGCTTGTCGTTCACCTTCTGGTAGATGGAACCTCCGAATTCCGTGCCGTCGTTGCTGTAACACAAGCCAGGCTAAGCGAACCAAGGACGGGCAGGTCACCAATCACATGGGCTTAGCACAAACTGAACCAATCAGAAACGTATCCTTGATGTTTAACAGTGTCACACTGTTTGACTGACGCAATACCAGCTTCTTCAAAGCCACTGGTTCCTGTCTGATTTTATATTTACCATCTATCCATCCATTTATCCAGCTTTTGTAGCCGCTTGTTCTATGTAGGGGTCTGGAACCTGTTCCTGAAGCTACAGGTGCGAGGCAGGGAATTACCAAGGATGGGGCGCAAACCCGCTGCAGGGCACACTCACACGCCATTCACTCACACGCCATTCACTTACACATGCACACCTGTGGATAATTTGGTAACTCCAATGAACCTCAGCATGTTTTTTGGACTGTGGGGGGGAAACCGGAGCACCCGGAGGAAACTCCACGACGACACGGGGAGAAGATGCAAACTCCACACGCATGGGGGACACTCGAACCCTGGTCCCAGAGGTGTGAGGCGACATTGCTAACCACTGCATCCACCATTATACTGTAAATGAAATGATTAACATTAATTACACTGATCTTTTTCTCAGAAACAGAAAAAGGATTTACAGAGGATTAGGGGCAGCCCCTTTGCAGACAGGCCATTCATGGCTGGCGATAGATTACATTATCTTCCTAGGCTAACAAGGTCTGGGGCAGCTGTCTTACTCTACGGAAAGGGAGTGTGTAAAAATAGCTTTTGTGTGCCCACTGGCAGACCTCCAGGATGCACTCACACATTGGTGTGCAGCTGGAACTCGTCGGTTTTGTATCCCACAGCGAAGTTGCTCTGGGTGACCCTGTTCTTGCCGGCCTCGAAAGTCGTCTGGTAGCCGGCCAACCAGCCCTCGTAGCCGACCACCAGTGCTCCGTGCAGGGCCGTCCCGTTGATGTCGTAGTCCACGTCGCAGCCCATGTTAATGTGCTCCCTCTTGTAGGCCGTCTTGATCTTGCCGCTCTTCTTTCTGGATCGGAGGGGAAAAGGACAAATGTGAAGACCCTGCAAAGACTACAAGTCCCATGAGCACCCGGGAGTACAGCCCAGATCCTTCAGCAGGCCTTATGCTGCATTCCATGTGAACTCAGAAGTCGGAAATTCCGAGTTTCGGGGCAGAAATTTCACCCAGAGTGCCCCCTGAAGTCAGAATTCCCAACTGGAAAGTCGGAAGAACCTGTGTGACCCCGACCTCAGAATTCAAGATGGCTGCACCCTTCATCAACAGAAGTGAAAACTGTAATCATATACTGTCTATTAGCACTTATGTCTTATTTGTGCTTCACTAAAGCACTACTGCCCAACCGCTATCTGTTGACTTGTTGCTACAGTGTTTGCCTGCGCAAAACACCATGTAATGTTTTGTTACCAGCCGATATTGCTAACGATGGCTAATAACAAGCCAGGGTAGAACTGGGGCCTGTTTCAGAAAGCAGGATTTCTTGCTTAGCTGGGTAACTTGTCAGATTTAAGGTAGACTGGGCTAAATGTAAGTGAACAAAGATGAAGGCCATTTAAACTGAGGTACCTTAAATCCGACAAGTTATCCAGCTAAGCAACAAATCCTTCTGTTTGAAACAGGCTCCTGGTGTTGCTAAATGGCTTTGCGACTTGTTGTGCTATAACGCAGTTAACTCGGGTGTGACGTCATTCCCAGTCCGACTTCTGACCTCCCAAGGAAACAGAGCGCAGCATAACTGAGCGACTTGTTAAACACTGTTTGCCCAATGACTGGCCCAAAGCCCTTTGGGGTTACCTCCCCAGATTGCAGAGCGTGGGCCGGATTCACCTCACCCGGTGTTCGGAGAGAAGGAGGAATCGAAGGTCAGTTTCAGGCCTTTGAGCAACTGTTGGGGGGGGGGGGGGGGTGTCAAGAAACAAACAATATGTGAGCTATCACCATGGCAACAGCAAGGGCCCTGAATTATGGGACACAATGACAAAAAAATAGCAAGGGGGAGGAATCACCTGGTCCTCCAAGGTGATCTCAGTGCCCAGGGTGTTATCCGTGTTCCACTTCTCCGTGAAGGTCAGCCCATGCTCCGCCCACTTGTACTTGGTCTCCAAGCTGCCCATCACTTTGCTGGTTTCCGTGTTGGCAGACCCCGAGCTGGTGAATTCCTGACAGAATCAGAGACGGATGAGAATTCGGCAAAAGCATGAGTCATGTCTGCTCCACTCCATGGATTAGGTGATATAAGGCTTGGAAATGATCCTTCTAACATGCTTAAGGACTTAAACATCAGTCTAACAAATTACGATAAATGCTATTGGTGAATAATCTGTTAATACTTCAGCTGCATTTGTGCTACACACTTGCTGGACACTCCACTTGATGCAAGGGAGGCAACAAAGTCTGCTTCCTCTTGTGGAGGCGGGACATTCCCATCTCCACGTTTCGAAAAGAGTTCGGTCCTCTCTCGCAAAGCCCGGCTTACCAGTCCATTTTCCGACTTGGTTTTCAAGTCCAACTTGATAAGGCCGAACCCTGCAAGTCAGGAAGTTGTTGGTTAATTAAAATGGCTAATAAGGAATAAGCTCACCAGAACAGTCAGTGCCTAGCAGATCACCAGTCACCTAAGTCAGCAAACTACAATAACGGCAACGTTTTTGCAGTCTAGGTCAGTACAAATTACAGCAGAGAGTCACCACCTTCTAACCTGAACTGTGCCTTTAATTAGCAGCTCTCCATTTCATTACTGAAATGCACATTTGGCGCACAGCACATTTCAGAGGTCGTTGCCCTATTTTAACCAATCAGACGATGAATACAGAGTAACAATGTATCGGCTGAATAATGCCCATTTCAGGCAGCAGGCTGCAATTTGCACCTCAGGCCAATGAGAGTCATAATCTCGCCTGTGCTGTAAGGCAATTGGTCCATGAGGAGAAACACCAAACAGGCCCCTGTGCACGGCTATCAAACACTGTTGCAGCCGTCACCATGGCGGGCAGGCAACTGCAGGTACGGGCCATGCTAACACAGAAAGCGGCGTTTACCGTATCCCTTGGTGAAGATGTCCCTGGCAGACTTGCCGAGGTCAGCGTAAGTGGGCGGCACTGCCATGATCTGCAACAAGGAGAAGAATCTCATAAGTAACAGAACCAGAAAGCGGCAAAACCGACAGCAGCAGGACCCAGAAACAACAAGGAGCCGGGGAATCAGGTTTATAGCAGTGACACCTAGGAGAACCAGTGAGACCACACTGCATTAATGAAATATGTGGAGGTCACCCGGGGCTGACGTGACTGGCGGCACACACGCATGACTAACCAATCAGAACTGAGGCGGTAGCAAAATGGCTACCGTTGGGTGTCACACAGCGTTAAGACACACAGCCACCCTTCCAACAGTCTCACTGCACCTTTTACCCCAAAACTGAATACAGATAAAACACTAAGTCTTATAAAAAAAACATCTTAATGTGCAGACTTAATGTTTACATTTACATTACACTGGGAAAAAATCCCCCTATCTATAAGATAAATCATTCTTCTCATTGTCTCTCAACTGACACTTTGTTGACGGCTTAAACGTCATTGTCTGTCTACAGTAATTATGAATTTAGCACAGACCCCCCCCCCCCCCGGTAAGATGTATTAGGGGAAATCCATCAATTATATTGGGTTAAAAATTAAAAACAAAACAATAACCTTACACTATAAATAGCTAATGCATTAATGACAATGACCATGAACTGTCAGACATTTTAAAATTTTAAACAGTGAACGAAGCCAATTTGTATCCAACAGCGGTACAGTCACCGAGTTCAAAGGGAAAGTTCCACTGAATCAGATCTGAAATCCACACTTATTCTACAGCTGTTAGGCAGACCTGACTCACCCTACAAACCACTGGAATTTGCTCTGAACACGCAAAGCTAATCCGAGGTCTTGCAGATACAATCTGGGACATTAATCAGAAGGACTTACTGCCAAGTTTGTTAGGTTGTCTTGAGGTAAATGGATTAGGGTGCGATTCCTTGCCACCTAGGCAAAGGGATATGTAGCATGTTAACTTTTATAAACTATCAGCTGAATAATTTTGTATATTAAACCAAATGTGTGTTGGTTGAGGAACAGTGTTTTGATGTTTATACTGACCTTCACATATTTACTTAAAAAAAATTCTGTTTTGATGAAAACAATCAAAACATAGATATGTCATTGGATTTTTACCTGACTACTTGGAGCAAACTGAGAGCTCGACAGGAAAGAAAAGTGTGCTTTTTAGGAGCAGAAGAGAGGAGATGTCTGTCTAGCAGCTATATAATGACTAAATTACAGAACCATTCGGCCCACAAACACCAAAAATACCCATTTTTACTGTCAAAATACCAGAAAAGACTAACGATGCCTCTAATGACAGTGAGGGGGAGATATTACACCACACGTAGGGCTACGTGAATATAAAATACGTATTAATAAACTTGTTAAAAATATATAGAAAAAAAATATTCAAAATGCACGCTGCAGCTTCGTTTTAAAAATATACATGCTAAGCGGATTTCCTGTGACACGGTCGGACCACAAAGGGGCACAGGGAGGGGGGACACGACCCAGATCGCCAACGAATAACGGGGAAGGGGAATAAACGGGATGTAAAAAGTGCACAGAAAGTACGAGTAAATGAACAAACCGGCAGTTTGTCATGGAGAATGTGTTTTTATAGGGTGAACATATTTTACTTTATATATATATATATATATATAAAAAATACTCCGGGGGCAGGACGCAACAAGAGGGGTCAAAGCAACAAAATATGCGCACATAAAGGACAACATAGTACAAAGCGAAATATTGCACGTTTTTTGTGCCAAAAAGAGGAGGTATGACCATAGTTTTCATCAACTTAAAATGCTGACGATCGGCTTGGCGATGAACAAAGCCCTTCCCGGCGGCTGTCGTGTTTAGGCTTGACGGTGAAAACGCCTCCGGCCAAACAACGTTAACGCCACGACAAGCGCTGGGAATCCGCCGTTTATTCGCCACCGATATTTCGGCTTGCGGAGAAGCACATGGTCACACGGCGTCGGCCGTAAGATCCACGCGAAACGGTGACTGTAGGCGACCTTTATTCGGGGGGCCGGATAGAGGTCATCCGCTGCGTGGCTCGGCGTCCTCCGGGGGGGACAGGGGGTGTCCATACGCCAGCACATCAGAATAAACAGCGCTTCAAATTTTATTTAAGCAAGAAACAAATATTAAGCGATCAGATCGATATAAAAGACGGTGCATGATCCGGACCGGTTTTAATAGATGGGGTCTCAGGGGTGTGCGGTGGCAGCGTGCATTTAGACAACACCCACATTCATGGGCCAATGGCCTGGAAACGTTGCTTTTTCCCCCAATACATCAAAAATATTTCTAAAAAGGGAACCGTTTTTGCATAAGCAAGGCGACAGGCCTATGAAAGACCACCGCGGGCATGACTGACCCGCTAACCGGATAGCAAAGCAAGGCTGTTGCAACTTCCCAGACCCGCCACGTTTGGACACGGTCCCGGTTAGAAAAAGCGGACAGAGTTAATAACTCGCAGCATTCGCCATGTAGCGGGTCCGAAGCGCAGATTCCGCTCGCGCTTCTGCACGCAGAGGCCGCGCGCCGAGACGCCGAGCTCGCGAGCCCTCCGCCGCAGCCCGGCATCAGCAGATCGCCCCTTCTTATATAACCGGGTAAAGCGCCAATTCTCCACCAGAAACAGGGTGCAACACTAACTGTAATCTGAGCACTGCGCAAAATGAGGGATGCAATAAATAAAAACACAACGTACCTTAGAGTGTAGGGAAAAAGCCCGTTAGAAACGCGCACCGTGGACCAGATGACGACAGGGGAAAGGGGAGGTGTTTTACGCGTAGCCAGAGAGATCCAGCCCTCCCTTCCCTCCCAGCATAGAAAAAGCCTGTAATCGCTGATCCACGATCGGCAAATAGCTAGTGAATTCCGACTATGACGCTGCAAAACTGTCCCAGCGTCAGGGTTTGCTTGGGATCGTCACCGTCTGTCCTTATCCGCACCTGTGATTTGTAGGATGCAGACAGACGATTAAGGAGAAGCGAGTGACGGCTAACGGTCATAAATGTCGGGAACCTGTACAACTGAAAGGTTCATTTGTACTATTCACTACATTTTAGAATAATTATATACATTAAAATTGTAAAATAGCATGTATGCAATTATGCACTGGCCAAAAGAGTATTAAACAAAACTGAAAATCATTTGTTGTTTGTGTGTGGGGGGGGGCAGCTCTGTGGGTTGGGACACAGGAGGTTGCTGGTTCAAATCCCAGTCAGTAGAGTGATCCCACAGTTGGGCCCTTGACTAAGGCCCTTCACCCCAATTGCTCCAGGGACTGGCTGACCCTACTGTCTCCTCTATGCCAGTTCCATGAATTGGCCTCCTGAGATACTTCAGCTGTCCTGAAGGTCCTCTGGTCAAACTCCTCCAAAACCATCTCTACTGTGTTTTGCTCTGGTGGTGAGGTGAAGTGATGTAACGCCAACCCAGTCCTTTGGAAGTGGTTTGGCATGTCCAAACTTTTGACTGGTACTGCATAGCATGCTGACCAGAATGCAGAATTTCAGACCTAAAACAATTATTAGTAGCCGCTATGAGAACAGCAGACATACACCGATAGTTTAATTATTATTAATAATTAGAAATACAGTATAGCTACGTAAAGGTCTAAAATCTGATGTGAAACAAAATGAAGAAATAATTTAGTGATGATTAAAATGAGTAATAAAAGTATGTATTCATTTGTATTTGATATTCTGTATTTTCAAAATAAAACGATCGGCACGTATGTTTTGAAAAGTGTCTTTAAATTTAAATATGTAAAATACTATACATTTATCCATATCTTTGTTGCTATGCTGCATGGATATTTATCGACGTTACTTCCCGCTATAGCTGTATATAGCTATAGCTAACCATGCATGATCTCATTCTAAATTTTGAATCAGTCGTTAATTTATCTTTTATTTTCAATATAGAATATGATGTCTACTTCTGGACAGAGATCTCAACTTGTAGCTAAATAAAATAAAATTATATATATAACGTGATATTTTACACCATGCAAGTGTTTGTGGGGTTGATATTCAGCGATGTGCACCTGTGCTTGATATTACGGTAATCTTTGGGTTCCTATAATAATTTCCATACAGATGACTCAAAGTAATAGGCTTCAAAAGTGTTTTTATCGCTATTAGGGTATTTCCTGGACTTCATTCACTATTTATATCATTTCTAATTTGATATTTTCAATGCGTTTACCATTTTTGCCATTTCCTCTACTCGTTTGTCTCCACAGCTTCTTTATTTTTACAAATGTATTTCTAATTAATACTTACAAATATTACACCTTCAGAGCACGCGTTGTATAAGGTGTAAAATATGTATGAAATATGCTGTTGTTTTACGGAAAATTAGATCACATGCATATTCTTATGACGGCCTAATGTAATAACATTACAGTAAACAGTAAAGTAATGATCGATTTGATTAAATGTAGTGATCAGAGGAGGTCCACAGTCATGGACATTGGCATTCACGCGCGGTTTAAGTAACTTTCTGTCGCGCAGGTGGCTCTCAGCATCCAGCGAACGAAGCACAAATAGAATTAACCAAGTGGGCCAGTAGATGGCGATATGACAGTGACATACGTTTAATAGACGCTGGCAGTTTGCGCAATGCGCGTGGCAGCATTCAGGACAGACACCCAAAAGGCTTCTAGAAAAGTCTAATAAGTTTAGACTTATTTTTTCGGTTTTTGCCTTTTAACATTTAAACATAATTACGATTGAATAAAGATGGCATATTATTGTATAGATTTTGTCTATTATCAATCAACTGTTATTTGATTTCAACTGCAGTAAATAAATTAGGTTAATCGTGCCTCTTAAATTTACAAAGTTCAATGTTTTTTTAAAGATTACCGTTTTCCTCCTTTCTTAAGTTGAAAACCGATGCAGTGTTTAATGTAAACTTCTGTTTTATACTAATGAATAACAAATATTTCATTGATGGCTTATCTTATACTTTTTGAAAAAAACGGTGACATGCTGAATATGTGTGTACATGCAGTAAGTAATTTATTACATGGTCATATTGATACATTGTGATGCTTGTAAAGAAACACCAAAGAAAATAGCTGGTAAATAGTAGTAAATACATTTTGCTGCAACACCAGTCAGATTCCGATTAATAATTGTTACACTTACTCATGTAGTCCTTAAATTCTCTCATTTCACTAATTTTGCGTTTTGTTTATCCACACCCATTTCATCACTCAACAGTACTCTGCCTACATTAAGTGTAAAACGGTCTTTACCGTAAAAAAAAAAAAAATGACATGGCATCGTACCTGAGCCCAGTGAGATGTAGCTATGGCACAAACATCAGCGCTATTTCATGATAATGAGAGATATTTACCAAACGTTTTGCACATGCAGCTCCCCCCCAGCGCCCCCCAACCCCAAGCCACAAGCCCATGCTACGAACAAAATTTTATCTCCCCTCTTCATCTGCTCTTTCTCTTAAAAATTCTGCTGTGTGAAATTTTCTATATTGTCGGAAGAAAAAGAAACAATACAAATATATATGAGCTTATTCAAATAAATATGAAATACACTGTGTCTGGCATATACATGTTTCCGTCATTTTGTTTTTTCATTGTATTTATTATTATGTAAAAACAAAAAAAAATGTTTTTGAAATTCTTGATGTAAGATGAAGCATTACATGCTGCAAACTAGCAGTATGAGCAATGCCAATAAATAATAATTATTTCATATTGGTTTCAGATGGAAAAAAGGACTGTGCAATTTCTATATCTAAAGTACACACCATAAACAGTGTTTATGTTTGCTTTTTATGTTTGTAGACGGTCTGTCCTTCATTTTTTATATCATCTCCAAGTTAGATCTGAATTTTGCTTTCATCCATGAGCTTCAAAGCCAACCAACACTTACTTCAAACAGCTCTCACCAAGTGCCAATCACGTTTCCAACCAAGGCAAACAGAACAACAGAAAATGCTAATCAGCCAAAGGCCAAGTCTACAAAGTAAATAGAGAAATTACAAACAGATGCTGAGATTTGTAACATGTGGATACATTAAGTAATATGTCATTATTTCAGAAAGGAGTTCCCGCCCATTTTTCTCCATGTGTCAATGTCACCCATTGAAACTTGATAAAATTTGATAAACTTTTACACATTGTTAAAAGAAAAATGTAAAAAGCTATGCTAACTTAGAAGATATTTATTGTGCATTGTGATTTAAATAAATGTATTTTAGGAGTGTTTACGGTGCCCTGTAATCCTACATTTTTCTGATATAATTATTTTTAATTACATAACTTTGCACTGCATTTTATTTTTATAATCATAATTGGAAAAAAATAGCTGTATATTGGTCATTTCCTTTCAGCTTTTATGGCTTTGGCTAACAGACACAATGTAAATCTGTGTGTGTTCTGTCAAAGTAAGTTCAAAGTCTTCACTTCCCATTCGTGGCTTTGCGTAAACATTCAGCATACATTTTGGAAAGAGGGAGGTCAGATAAATCAGTTGAACACTTTCAGAAAAAGAGTACCAATGTGTACCCTTGCTTGTCAATGGGGCTGTACCCACAAAGGTAAACGTACATTTTAAGATACAGAAATGCACAATGAGGAACATTATGGTACCATTGATGGTACATTAATGCTGCTTGTACCTTGGGGATGTTCCTCAGAGTCCATTTCTGTACCTTAAATTAGACTAAAAGGTGCATTTATTTACAGCTAAGGGTACAATTGGCAGAACCTTGAGGGTAAGGCAAAGGTACAAAGTGGCGTAGCAAAAGTACAAACTGGCATAGCAAAGGTACAAGTTGGCATAGCAAAGGCACAAAGTGGCATAGCAAAGGTACAAATTGGCGTAGCAAAGGTACAAATTGGCATAGCAAAGGTACAAAGTGGCATAGCAAAGGGACAAAGTGGTGTAGCAAAGGTACAAATTGGCGTAGCAAAGGTACAAATTGGCATAGCAAAGGTAAAAAGTGGTGTAGCAAAGGTACAAATTGGCATAGCAAACGTAAAAAGTAGCGTAGCAAAGGTACAAATTGCTGTCCTCTTTTTTCTGACAGTGTAGTAGCTCAGTGTTAATTTGCCAGATTTGCTTAGTTTGACTGACTGAAGAATATTCGGCCGCCTTTCTCTGGAGGCTTCTGAGCGATGTGGGACTCACAAAAGTTAACCTTTTACGGCAAGTGACTGAGAAAAGTTTCACCTATCTTGTCCTATCTTCATTTGATTTGGAAAACATGACCTCGCTTTGATGGAATCACTTCACGGTTTGTTTTAAATCTACAGCAATTCCCCTGGTGAGAAAAGAGTCAGACAACAGAATGGATTGTTCTGTTTTCGCTGACAATGGCATAATCGGGTTATAATTATGGAATGCTTATAGTTTATTATTCTGACACAGACTAAACCACAAACTGAACTGCCCCTAGTATGATTGGTGTAAGATTCTTGTATTTTGTTTGGTTACTAGTGGTTAAGTTTTGGGATGGCTATACTTTATAGGGGACAAAGTCGTCATGTTGTGCCCACAGAAATGAATGGAGAGTCCCCACAAAGATACACCTAATCTGTGTGTGGGGGGGCTGACGGGTCTCACTTTTTAAAAAATCTGACAGCAATCAAAAAACTTAAAATGTCAAAAGTCTTGTGTTGTTTTGGTTGCTTATGGTTACGGTCCGGACTGGGTAGGGGTTAAAGTTGTCATTGTAGGGATTAGGGTATTTCCCATTGAAATTGATGGATAGTGCCTACAAAGACATGAATACAAACATGTGTGTGTGTGTGTGTGTGTGTGTGTGTGTGTGTGTGTGTGTGTGTGTGCATATACCTACATATAAAATGACCTAAAGGAAATATAGCCTGAATATACAATGATATCTTTTCGTTCCTTTAGACTTAAATACAAGATGCTCCCTTAGTTGAAAATCGTTCCTCTACTGGCTGCCGTTTCGGAACTGATTTCACGCATAAAAAAAGTGTTTTGAAGGTTTCTGGTTTCCTTTGGTTCGTCTGAATTTAAACATTTGAAGGTGTTGACAATATAGGAAAAATATAGACGCCGGTTTCCTGTCTGAACAAGTGAGGTTCAACATGAGAAATGTCAAGCCTTGGTCGCCTTCGAGCGCCACGTGGTCAGAACTGTTAACAAACCCTTAGCTGCGCATCATTTCTGCTGCACCGGCTCTTTTCTGCTTTGTTTTTCTTTCTCTCCTTCTTCTTTTTTATTCAAGGAGACCGAAAGAGCGAGATTGTTATCTGGTCAAAAAGCACTTGTGAAATATGGTTATGAGTATCGGAGAAGAAAAGGCAGCATCTCGGGCAAAGGGAGATCCGGGACCAATATTCTGTTGTGACGGTCTGTGTGCAAACGCTGCGGTTTACGGGCACGGGCGTGTGTTGTAATGCTTACCGTTGCGCAATAACACACCGCTTTAGAAAAACGGAGGCATTCTCGTTCCTGAACACAGGTTCGGTTTCTGAAACTTGCAGTTAATTGATGAATAGATGTGTTTTTATGTATGAAACAATATATGGTAATTTTGTTTTAGCTCCAAGCGTTACAATGACCTACGCTTAACACAAGTTAAGTTAAAAAAGCTTCTTTTTATATCAGTGATTTCTACAGTGTTCATTCCATGTAACAACTTAATTTTGACTGTCACAAAGCAAGACACTGTCATTATTTTTCATGCGGAGATTAATGTATAGGCTACATCTAAGCTTAAATGAACGATGGCATATTACGCAATGTATATTATACCTGTGTTACCATGACAACTGTTCACCACAGACGGAAAACAGGGGAAAATGAGGATCAAGTGAGTCAGTGTGCTTCATAAATCAGACCCCACATGGTCCATCAATATTTGTGTGGCGCGTGCACCGGTGTGATTAGCTGCACCCAGAGGCGTACAGAGCCCCCCCCCGAGGGTGGCTGATTACATAGTACACTGCAATGACAAATCTGCTAAATTTGTGTATTGTGTTTTTCACGGTAAAATGAAAATAAAGGAGTTGTGTTTATTAAATTCCCTTTGTTGATATTATTAAATTAGACTTCATGCTGAAATAATGGTCATAAAGTTTACCATGCTAGGGGAGGGGGAGTTGGAGGGCCCCATGGAGTTTTATGCCTTGGGCCCCCATTGTCCCTAGAATCGCATCTGTGCGTATCTGTACTTCTCCGCTCTTTAAAAGCAGATTCAGTCAGCCCCACCTGGAAGCCCAGCCTTAGCAAAGGAGCAGAGGAGAACTTCACACCCCTGGGGTCAAGCACTACACAGCCCTATGACAATAATGTATAAATATGCAGTATTTAATCCCACTGGAAATGTCATGTTGAAGGCTTACGCAACGAGAATCTTCAAAATTCTAGATTTTTTTTCACGTGCAGAACCGAATCCAAGTTTGCGGTACATGGCAACATAACGAAGAGGAGCAGAATGTCTTTTCTGTCGCTGTTTTAAATTAGAGACATATTGCATGACATCATCTGCTATCGCAGGTCTCCACTAGTCTTTGCTCTCCGTGGCATTTAAAGTTGATTCCGTGACATAAACAACGGTGGAAAGGACAAAAAAACGCCACAATGTTCGGAATATTTCATAAACAATTACAAAAAAGAAGAAGAAAAAAACGTAATCATAAGTCTAAGAATAGAGTTTATCAAGAACATGCTCCCTGCTTCTAGAATTCAGATAATTAGAAAGCTTATTGTCTATAAGGAGACTTAAGTGCAATATAACAGCATTTTCACAACAGGGTAAAATGTTGTTAAAATTCAGAGGCAGTAATTCAGGTGCCGGCAGTGTTGGTTTTTTGGTTATACTTTAACCAATCGTGCCCCTTCGGTTTTGCCAGGTTTCCTGTTAAATGTTTATTTGCACGTTTGCTTGTAGTAAAACATGCATGAAATTCTTGTGGCAACATACCGTTGTTTGTTGCCGATAGCAATTATGGAATAGAAAATAACTGCCCAGTTTCCTGCAATTATCATTTCAGAAGAGCCGTCGTTGTCACTTTCTGTATAAACAACACACGAGACGCATTCAATCTTAAACAACAATATGTGACTAATTGTTTTCCATTGTAGACACGTGGTCATTTGAGTTGTTACAGAATTAATAACCATTTCATACTGTTAAAATATTGTCCCGGCTCTACAATTCTGGAATGTAGGAGTGATTGTTGACTTAAATTGCTAGCGGGGGTACTAAGAAAGTCTTAAGAGCAAAACAGTTCACAAAATACATAGATTATAGCAAACAAATCATTTTAAAAATCTTATTTAACTGTAACTGTTTTGAGGAAATCTTTAATACTTATTAATTTTCAACAGCTTTTTTTTTTTTTAAATGTATTATCATAAATAAGGACACAGCTCTCAGAGCCTTGGCAGGGATAAGTATTCTGAAGATGGATGGATGAATGGATGGATACATTCAATTGTAGATTCCTACCATTATGTTTATGCCTGAGTGATTAATTTCTGTGCAACTTATTTCATATACCTCTTGGTTGCTTTAATTAGTATACTGTATGTTCACTTTTAAATTAAAAGCTTTATAATGCAATGTAGTTGTTTTGTCATGCAAAATGCTGTGGCATATGGGCGCAACATTAAGATGTTGCTCTTTTGCAAACTCGAGGTATGTTTATCTGTTGTTTGCCACATGAAAATATATGATTGCTCAACACAGGCACAGCCTGGAAACTTTCAAATGCCACTTTTGCAACTATTTTCAGTTTGTTCTAGTAACATCCTGTTAATCACCCAAATTGTGCAGAAAACATGAGCTGTTGTTCTGTGAGGGGAATATTTGCAGAGATCAACACGTTCAACTGAACTGTATTTGGCATTGCTGGGTGTGCCATAAGATCAGCTTTTTCTCATGGATCCGAAGCGCCAGTCCTGTTAAAATCCTTTATCATCCGTGAAGATGAAGGCGACGTCTGCCCTTCGTAATGAATCGTTTACAGCCGTGAGCCGCCAAGAATAAAATCGGCGGAAATAATAAGACATGATATATGTGTGGAGAGGACTTGGCTTTTATTGCAATAACTGAGCTATAATCTATTTAGTCTTCAAACCAAAACAAATTTGGTCTTTTATAGTGTCATTGCTGTAAATTATGGGCATTCTATCTATAATGAGGCAGAGCAGAGAGACTTTGGTTCCCAAGGCAGGGTTGGGGGTGGTACCAGAAGTAAGTGACAGACTGTGGGAAACTGCTGAATTGGGACACTTCTTCTCAGCTATGTTAGCCTATGTGTGCTTAAATCATATCCTGGTATTGCATTCATTTCTCTTTCATTACCATGGTGAATCACTTCCTGTCAGTTTCGGGTGCCTGATTTAAAAAGAGAAAACCCACCCATTACCAGTTTGTAAGCAAACTGTTTAATTAAAATCAATACTTTCTGTCTCGCTGGAACAAAGCAAAGCCGCTCTCAGTAGGGATTTACAGTAAGTGCGAGCCGCCCTGGAGATGCACTGTGGCCTCAGATACAGGAAGGACGTCAGTTCGTTTTGTGGGAAATGTGCACCCCCATCTGGAAGGGTTAATCACAAATGTGCTTTGTTGTGGTTTTTGAGCATGTAAGAGGCACCCAGGGGCTCACCTGTGAAATGCTCTCCAGGTATCGATCCTTTAATGTAAGGCTATCTAACAACTCACACATATGGTGGCCCTTTCCCTAGCAAATAAACAGATAAACACAACTAAACTGGTTATGTTAGTTGATTAAATGCAATCAAACCAGACAAATGAAAGCTTGTTTGGGTCACCGTTAAATAACTAACGTCTGTTCCCGCTTGCTTTCCACTTTGGTGACCAGATTGAATGTTTTTAAGATGCTATCCTGTGATACATTAAAATAAAATAACCAAGACATGGCAAAACATTTTTAATTCCAGTCTTGCCGTCACCCGAATACAGAGACGAATTTAAAAAAAATTGACGTCTGCTTCTCAATTCCCTTGTTCAGTTTCTATTCAGGCCGCAGAATTAGACACGGGATTTGTATTAAACACTTTGTGGTCTGAAGCTCTCGCTAAGCGTTGAGGAGAATTGAGATGTTTCATGTCCACATTGTTTCGTGCACACGCACAGATCAGACAAGCGTGCCAGAGCCTTGAACACCAGAGACAGGCCGTTGAAATTTTTACTAAAATTTCAACACAGTCAGAAAGATAAACAGTAGTTTGTGAAATACCTGCTTGTGATGCGCAGGTGTATTTTTTTATGTCAGGCTGGGTTTTCTCTGACTTCCTGGCTGACTGGAAATCATGTGACGGGCACCATGTGATTTCACTGGTCCAAGAGACAGCCCTCAGATGAAAAAAAAGAATGAAAAATGAACACATTTAGCTAACAGCCCCCTGAAACACAATCTTAGCCCCCTCTTAAAGCAGTAATTCTCCCTGGACCAAAAGCAGAAGTGTTCATTTGCAGACCATATATCCTTTCTTGTGATATGAGATGAGCAAATTTTTGTTTTAATCTTTAGAACTTGTGACTGAACTGTACAAGCGCAAATATAAAAAACTATCCATAGTAGCTGTATCTTCTCATGTTACTAAATGCGAAACAAACATCCCTTCCTTTCTCATTGCCCAAAGAGTCTCCACTCCAGTTAATTTTGAATCTTCAAAGCCCTAAAGTAAAGAGGCCATGTGCATTTAAATCTTAAATTACTCCTCTCGCCCCTTCATGAGATGCCAAATGTTTATTTGTTTCGGATTAGTTTAATTATCACTCTCTTTTTAACTGTCAGAAAACATGGCAATGTTTGAGTTAAAAAAAACATTATAAAAAATCCACTGGATTCAAAGAAAACGAACAGGGGAGAGATTTAATATTATGTTTCAACACGTACTGTCACTTTTGAAATAAGTGGCCTCAAAATACTTCCCACAGTAACAAATCTTCCTACATTTCTGTTTCCTCGTTGATGTATAAATCTGGTATTTTTTTCCAAAATTTGGTGACATGCCAGTGTAGTATCTGATATATTTTCCTACTGAAGACACGTAAAACACAAAATATAATAATTTAACAGATACAGGTAAACGTTTAACAAAATTCAGCCGTACACACGGAGGAGTGTTTTTTTTTTTAATCAAAAACACTTTTTGGATCTTCTTAAATTTTTTAACACATTACAGCCAAGAAATAAATGCAAAAATGCATTTTCTTGTATTTTCCAGACATTTAAATGCAATGCAAATTTAAGCTTCTGCCAAATGAGCACATTTCAGAATATTCAATGAGTTAGAAAAAAATATCCTTGGGTCTGTCGTTTCCCATTCCAGCATTCTGGAAGCAGACTCACAAAAATAATATTGAAATGTATATTAATAAAATGACAGTATATACATATGAAATTCCTGTTGGGAGTCAGTGTCCTCATGTTTTTTTTTTTACTGTATTATTTTTTCTTCTGCATGCGGAAAGCATTTGTGTGTTTCTTCTTTAGTCATCAGAAAATTAGGTCCCTTCTCCTGCTATCGGAGCCTGTTTTACATCAGACTTCCAGGCATAATAAGTCTACAGTTCAGTGTCTTCTCCTCCTTTTCCAAGAGTAAATACATCCGTATTCACAGATTAGGATCTCATCGCTTGATATCTGGGGACCTGCTGACAGAAATCCAGGACAGTGATATGATGAACTTCCGGGTGATAGCGCCATTTTGTTCCTGAGAAACTATGAAGGTCAGCTGCTAATATCTGCTACTCCGGCCCCCCAAATGGTTCAGGGGTTTTAGATGCTGAATGCATTTAGCAAAGGAGAATTTGAACATTTCTAATTGCTTTTGACAGAAATACAGATGGTCGAGTTGACGTCAAAACTCTGGCCTAAAATCACTGGCTACTCTTCATGATTTCAACATTAAGACAGCCTGTCTTGTTACGCTGATAAATGTTTAATGGTCACATATATTCATGAGAGTCTCTGGTGGGTTTTTTAAATGTAGTATCTAGCATCTTGAGGGAAATTAAATATGTAATCTGATACCAATAATTACATTTCTCTAAAAGGTATGGATGCACCAAAAGATTTCTTTGTATCTGCTGGCTGGCTGTTTGTACTCAACTTATGTAACAAACCAGCTGGATCGAAACTAAGCTCTTTCTTCAATATAACTGGAAAGTCCAAATCTGACCATTTAGCAAATGCATGAAGTCATAGTGCCATCGCCCAGTGCCTTACAGTAAAAATATCATGCAGGACATTGTCAGCTGCAGAGGTGGAAATTTCATGTCCAGAGGTTAAAAGTCCTGACCAAGATTTTGTTTCAACCAGCCAGTGGAACATCAAGTGTAACAGTCACTGAGTCCTCAACTGGTTGGTTGAAATGAAATCCTGGTCTGGATTTTTACTCTCTGGGCCTGAAATGTCTACCTCTGGTCAGGTGCCAGGGAAGCAGCCACACTTTCTGTAATGTTTGTAGTACACCATATAATCTGACTTTAGTCTGTAGTCATGAAAAAAAGTGAAATGTTTACAGCGAAACTCTCATCTTGGCAGCATCAGTTATTAAAATTTTTATAAAGTGTTTTTATCATCTAGAAATTTGAGGGCTGCTGACAGGACATGATGGTGCGGTTCAGCCTAATTATGACCACGGCTCCAGAGAGCGATGTTTTCACTCGGTTACTCCTGCTGCTTGGGAAACTATCAGTATCTGAAACACTGAATTATATCTTCATTCACGTTCTCACTGGCTGAAATCTTTATACACTAGCGACCAAAACTGTGGAAACACTTACCATTTTTGGCATTACGCTTTATGTAATTTTTAGTAAAAAATACTACATCCATACTGGTGGTAATGTTTGTAAACAACCGAAAAATGTTACAGATGTCATGCCACTGGACGATTAAATAAGTGATCCGGAGTAACGTTTGAGTAAAGTTTTGTCATCTCTAAAAGTTGGAGATGTCTCCACAATTTTGGCCTCTAGAGTATTATTGCAAATTTTGAAAATATCCATCTACTGAAAGCTGGGTGCTATGGCTGCATGGAAACAAACTCAGAAAATACCTCACATCCAGGAAAGATCTGCGTATAGATACTTAGTCACTTCAGTCAATTTTCCTGTTTACAGTGTCAAAAAAAGTAACGGTGTCGTACCATCCACAAAGCCACACTGTGTTTTCCTTCATGGGTTTCATGCATATACCGTGCACACACCTTAAGCATTTACCACAAACATACTGAGTGGAGGTAAATTTTCCATATGAAGAATCTGGCTATTAATTCTGAACCATAAACTCTAACTTCCACAATGAGAATTAAACAAGACTCAGCTCAACTGAAGAGATATTTCATTTTAACTGCCAATTCAGGAGACTTTGGTGATCCTGCTGATAAAACACCTGCACACGACTGTTTACTGTTCATGATATGACTTTTTTGGTTATTATAGAGCATTTAGTGTATTATTATGAATATAGGACTTTTTAGGAAGGTTTCTAGAAACCAACGGCCGCATAAAATTAGGTCTCGTCGAGGCTGATAATTTCATCCTGAATAATACCATGAAAAACTTAAACCCGAGGGAGACAATAAATAAAATGATAATTAACAATGTAATGTTAATATTAATAATAACAGCAAGGGAAAAGACTTTGCCCAGTTAAAGAAGCTTTCGTGCCCCATTCAGCAAACTGCAGCACTTTATATGCAGTAAAATCAGTCTAATCCTCAAGTACTTCTAAAAGTTCTGCTCCATCTGAATAAATGGTTTTTTAGGGGCTGATTGCCACAGCTGTACACATGTGGCCGGTTGATTTCTCATTTTAACTTCCATATGGTTTGCCACCCTCTTTCCATCATTGAGGTCACATCAGAGTTTCACACTGCGATCCGCCGCGAGGCTCCACATTCTTCTCCAAGCGTTACGTCACGCCAATTCCAAAATCCGTCATGCTGAACCCCATCGGAGAACCTGTGAGTGTAAAGGGGGAGGGGGGGGGGGGGTGTATATTTTTAACTTGAGGCCCACAAAGATACACAAAGATCTACTTAGGTCACTCTGTTTAAACCAACTGACAATCTGCACATACTTCATTTGTTTCTTGATGCCTTTTACATGCTCTACCATCCTACAGACTTGTGATTTTCATTAATGAATCTATATGCTTTGAAGCATTTTATTCTTATCAGTAGTTAAAAATCCGGTCACAGGTGTACAGGGGGAACTAAATTCAGGCTGTTGTTTGCTGTTTTTAAAAGATAACTAGTAAAGCTCTATTAAGACAAAACTGAGAAATTTTCTAAGAAAAAGGAATCATGACCCCGTGAACAGGGCAGATCTAACAACTGACTGACCATAACACAGGGTGTGTGTCTCAATGAGTTAGGATGTTGTGATCAGATGGTTCAAATCCCTTGGTCAGCAGAATGATTTCACCATTGGGTCCTTGAGCATGGCCCTTAACCCCCAGCTAAAAAAAGATTAATGTAAGTGTAAACACAATGGTCCTAACCCATAATGCACAGAACCCATTAGTTCCATCCAAGGGCATAACTATATGTTTCTACCAGAACCCAACAGCACATGCACGCAGGAACCAAAAATCTGGCCTGGTAGCCTCATCCCCTACATCCAATAATCTGGATTAAATTGCCACTCTCATCTCCTGAACCATGTCAAGGACACACTATGGATCACCCAAGCAGTGGGCGACTGGGCAAAGGAGGAATGGCCTCCGAGAATCAGATCGTCACATTATCGTCTGCAGAAATTGGTCATGACGGAGACACGCCTAAAACACAGATCACTCGGAAACGAACCTCGAATGAACAATGGCAATAAACACATTTGTTGTTAGATATATTGTGGTTTGAACTGGGACATTCAACAAGATAAACTTTCCACTTGTCATATTGGAAATTATGTTTCAAAACCAACACGTTTGACATTTAATTTAAACGTAAAACCGTAATGCATTTTAACCCAGAGTGTAAGTTTACGTGATATTTTCAAAGGCATTTTCCCGCCACTTGTTTTTGTTATAGGGTCGCGGTACCTTTAAAAATATGATGCATTCAGTTTTATATGAGCTCCAACAGAATTCCGTTTTACAAGATTGTTAATAAAACACATTTATCGACTTACCATTGAAAGGGGCGACATTTGATTGCATTATAAATGTTTATAAGCAAAATTCTTCCACTGTAGTACGTCTAAGACAACATCAAATTAATTACCCTGCAGAGAAAATACATTCTGCAAATTACAAAAGGGCATATACGTCTAAATAATTACATGCAATGTCATGCAGAAATAGGAGAATATAAGAATCATTTACTTAAATACGAAATGCAACATACTACAGTAAAACAAATCAAAAGCTTAGAGATATAGTTTGTTAATTAATAGTAGCTAAGGGCGTTTGTTATTGTGCATTCTTATGTTACAGAAGGAGGTTTTTTCTAAGAAGACGAAGCGGGCATTACGCCTGCCCGCGATACTTAGAGAATAACCTACATTGCCAAAAATAGTCTGTCAGTTTCCTTCGCTGTGCGGCACTGCACGGTGTGCTCGAACACTTAAATCTGGTGCTTCTCTGAGCACTGGTGTAACTGTTTTCCCTGTCTGATTAGAAGTGCGGCTTTCTGAAATATGTTTTTATTTTTGTGCTACTATGAACGAAGAGATAACAGCTAGTATAATTGCTCGTGTACTGCAGCTAGCATGAAGCGTGGACGTTTTGTCTCCGGTTTTTCTGTCTGTTTCTGGTAGACCGGTGTAGCAGAGTGCTATTCATTTTTTAAACTAAACATACAATAAAGTAATAAGTGTAAATGCCAGGTCCCAGGGGAGACATTGCACTCGTGCGACCGCCAGCTGGCGCGTGACTGCGACAGCAGCGCGTCTCGAGCGGAAAGCGAGCGAGGCGCGCGCTGAAAGTCGGCCAGCAAAATCAGAGAGGATGTGCTCAAAATATTTTATTAAAACGCTAATACAGTTTAGATTTATAGATGTTTCCTTAGCATGCCTAAGCATTTCGATTAAATATGTATACTTCTGTGCTTGTAAACGCTGAATATTAATGAAACATCAAAGAGGAGACTGCGCGCAAACAGCGACTCCGGAATATTTATTCCAGACATACAGATGCTGAATTATAAAGTGTTTGGCGGTTTGGAGGCCGGTGCACTATGATGAATACAGATATGGAGGGGGAGGGGGGGGGCAAGCAAAGCCTTGGTCAATTATCCGCATCGTTATTGACATTCAGACCGGGGGCGCTGTTTGTTCCTCAGCAAAGACATCGGGGAAATGTCACCTGCCAAAGACAGCTTCAAGTGGTCCTACTCGAGACCTCAGACCCACTCCGTCATGAAAGTATCACTAAGAAATGATACAAACTAAAGCATATCGCTGTTCCCCCCTCCCCCAGACCAAACAGAATACAATTTATGAAATGCCATGCAGAAATCCCATGCAATCTGAGCTGTTGTTTTCCAATACACAGACATTTGCTTCCCTGACTGCGTTGCTCAGTCATCTGATTTGAAAGGATCCGATATTTATTTTCTACCTGGCAAAGGGCACTTAGGTGCAAGTAGCCTCAGTGCCGTAATGGATCAGGCATTGGTCTCCTGAGACAGTAATGGGGGGTTCAAATCCCATCAGGCATATAATTGCATAGCATGTAATAATAGTAGTATGTTACTCAGTTGAGTAAGATGGTGTGCCTGTGATCAGAAGGTTGTCTGTTTGAATCCCAAACTCAGAAGAGTGCTTCAACAGTTTTACTGCTGAGCAAGGGTGTTGACTCCCAGGAACTGACACTACTTTCTCAAAACTGTATGTCTCTGTGTCCTCTAAAGAAATATAACACAATGTGTCGCCGCTGTGATTTTCCAGAACACACCCAATGAAGCGTTTTTCAGCAGCTTGCCTGCGGAAGATGCCAAGATGCTGAATTAAAGCCATTCTTATGCTCTGAGTGAAAGACAGTTACAATACACTGGCAGCCCTTCCAGGGCACCCCCTGCTTATTGCAGCACAGCATGGGATAAGCTGATATAGACGGCGCACAGACGAATGGATGAATTCCGCTGAATTGGTGAATAATGATGTATTTCCAAATATGAGTAGCCCCGCCCCAATTATTAGTAGCTAATTTCCGTCAGATGCCTTTAAAAATAAGTCCATCCTTAACAAGTGATATTTGTCAAACACATTGAGCAGAAATGATCTCTACTTTGTGCTGATGTGGGCTAGAAATGATCGGGCCTGGTTCTCAAACTAATTTTAGGAATAAAGATTTGAGTTTTTTGATCTTTTCCCCCGCGACGTATCGCCCCCGCACCTCCAGCACAAACACACCAGCAAGCTATCTGTTTGCATGTAAAATTGCGCATTTACCTTCCATAAATTTATTTTAAATTTACATTTATTTCCTTAATATTGTTTTTTAGGATGTTCTGTTGTTGCACTTTGTATTTCGCGTTTATTTGTCTGCATTATGCACTTTGTCTTGCACTTTGTCTTGTTTGCTTGTTTGAACTTTACATGCTTTGCAGTTATATGCGTCAGAATTTCCCCTTGGGTTCAACAAAGTCCATCTTATCTTATCTAGTCTTATTTGATTTCTTACAATAAGCATTTAATGAAAATGAATGGCCCTGGCCTCTAGTCTTTGACCAGAGTAGATCTTTCCATAGCTCTAAACATCAGAAAAAGATCAATTTCAGCCCCCTCAGTACATGTAGATGACACAGCGGTACCTTTATGAGGCTACAGGGCCAATTATTTGGTGTAGAAGTCCACAATCGCTGAGGGGAGACTTGGAGGTGAGGAGCCACGATGGGACTGAGCTGTAACAACGTTCACTAAAGCGCGTTTTCGCTGGATGTTATTTCCTTAAAAAGTTATGGCTAAAAGTGGCTTTGAATTGAACTTAAGCCTTTAACTTTCCCTCCAAAACCTAAGCGGGTCCTGACCCGCCACCTCCCCTGACGGATTTCTTTTTGTCTTTGAGTTATTTTATTTTTTTTTTTGACCGAAGCGCGGTCAGCTCTCGCTTCTGCCTCGGCGCGGCGTGGGGCATCACGGTGGCAGCAGAGACGGCGGCCGCTAGCAGAGAGGAGCGGGTTAGGGAGTCGCCGAGCGGGAGCTTTGCGAGGCAGCGATGGGGTAAACAGCGTGTGGTGAAAAGAAGAACGAGCAGAGAGAGAGAGAGAGAGAAAAAAAACAACTGCAGATAAACTACAGTTTCCACTGCGCTACGCGCTGCACCTTATAAACCCGGAGCGCCGATTCAGTCTAGTGCATCTTAAAATAGCAGCGTGCCCGACCGCAGAGGCTAGAGGCAGAAAGGGAGAGATGATGTTTTTTATGAATGTTTTTGTGTGGAGGGAACGAGGATCGAATGGCTTGGCTCTACATCAAAGGCCACACTTGCTGTCTGTGCATTAACGAGGCCTTTTGTATCCTCCCTGCAGATTACAGTGGGTCTCGCCTTCGCTGTCAGCGTTCCGGTTCCGGTAGGGAAGGTGAACAAGCCCCCCAGTCTGGGCTTAAGGGTCCCACCCACACCTGAGGCCAGTGGCCCCCTATTCTGCTGGTTCTGAAGGGGCACCGGCCTTGCGCGTGTCAGCCAGTTCACGGTATATTTACGCTATGCGTTAGCGAGCCGTGGGGGGCTAATGGAATAACCCATGCATTTCCCTCCCCCTCCATACACACGCAATTATTTATTCTTTTTAAGAGAAAGTGAAAGATTTGGGAAGCTCCAAAGAACAAAAAAAGCAACCTTTATAAAACTTGAATGTCTTTCTGCGTATCATTCTCTGCGTTTGAAAGGCCAGGAGACGGTAACGCTAGTGCTTTCATCCCTGTTAAGTCTATGCCTTTGCACTAGACACTCACAACGTCAAACACTTACTCTCAAAGTTGCTGAAGTCTTGATACATCGTATGGGATAATATACATTATGTGAGGTTCACCAAACAACTACTTGTGGATTTTAATGTTGGATCATGTCATCCAAACATGAACTAATCTTCCCTTAAGACACTGACAAGTGCTATAAATTATCCATTTAAAATAAATAGAGAAGCAATGGTGTATAGGAATTTATAATGACTTGGCAAAATCTCTCTATGAGGATATATGTTTTAGGGGAGACTTTTGTGAAGGTTACCCTAGTGTAGCCTGAGACAACTAGTTTTCTGTTACAGGAAAACAGGCAATAAAACATACACGGATGGTTTGAATTAAGAGCTATTCCCTCAGATGTGGGCTAACCTCAATGAAAGCATATGATTTAATTAGTTTTTTACTTTAAAGCTCCGAAGTTTATTTAGAAAGTGGAGTATGTAATTTTTAAGCACTGCAATTTATCCAACAAAAGAGAATGATGTGTCGGTTAAATTATTCCAATAAATAAAATGGATAAGAAAAGTGGGTGACGTTTAAAATGGGATACGATTCCTTTTTATTACTTTTCAACGGGGAATTATACCATATGTTATAGTTGCTATATTTGTTGAAACTCTTCTTCTGCCTGATTTTCAGCTGTCACAAAAATTAAAAAATATTACAATATTTTTCATACTTACAATACCAGTGGTATTCTATCTTTTCTTCAGATTTACAAATCAAAAGTTAAAACTCCTGAAACATTACAAGACTACAGACAACACTTATATACACTCACATATATTAAGCTATAATATTTTCCAGGTATGAACCATTTTATCATTATAGAAACTTAAAGAACTGACTGTTTTATTCATTAATGTGCAGGTGAAATACCATCTTTTTTCACCACTAGGTTTACAGAGTAGGATTTTAAATTTCCTTCGGGTTTATGCTGCCGGTGTGAGCGTAAGGCTTGTGGTGGTGCGGTTTGCTAACAGATCCATGTGACAAGAAGACTGGAAAACGGATAGGGTGCATTTTTTAAGGGTAAAATGGCAGCTGTGACACATAGGGAATGTCAGAGATGGGTGCAAGGAACGAGGATGGTGAATTTTCACACTCAGAGCTCACATGCTCTGTCACTCTGTACACACAAACCAAAAAAATACTGCCTCATATCAGTGGTATTTATTAAGTAATCACAAGTGAGTGGGGGGCGGGGGAGGTTATCCCCTCTCTTTGTCCCACTGCAGAAATATCAATAAGTGAATAACTTAAAATTGTATCCCCTTGTTACATTTTGTCTGTATTACATTCTTGTTGCGTTTGGGACTGACATAAATTCTGTCCGTATGCATGTAAATTAATCAGCGGTATTTGGGTTATAAAGTAGACATGGTAAGTGAATATGTACATTTTTCATTGGTACTTAGGATTATATATGACGTACATACAGGTATATGTAAGTTTTAAATGGTATAAGTCATTGGCACAGTTCAACCAAAAAATTTACATGCGGCAATAAGACTTCATAGCAAATGCCAGCTAATAATGACGTCAGTGAGTGATTTAAACCCAAAATAGGCTGTAATTCTACTTTCCTTGCAGTTTTTTTTTTTTTGAAATGTGGATCAAATTAGTGTGTGGAGATTGATGGGGGGGGTATGTTTCGTCAAATTCAGCATTATTTAGACTCCTCTAAGGAGCCACGTCAAACAGAAATAGTACTAATTATGTGCAAGTCTCTGTTTGAGAAGTTCCACCGTCGGCAGCTGTCGATACTTCTTTCCTCGCTTTTATGCTTCCTGTCCCAAAGGCTCACTGACGCCTGACGTCATGTATGTAAAAAGGAAGCGGATAAGAGCGGGAGTACATAAGGCTGCTTCAACGAATGAGTCATGTGAGTCAAAGCAGGCGAGGCGAGGGGAGTCACAGAGCAACAGGTCAAATTAAGGCGCCCAGGACTCGCTCCTAGGAGAGCACAGGTACGCCGGCCATGAAATAGCCAGAGATTCACTGCTACTCACACGCAAGTACCCGGGTATTCCGTGGGATGCAGGACAGCGGCGAGAAAAGCGAGAAAATCAGTCGTATAAAAACAGCTGTTTATGTTTAATCAACGCAAATAAACAAGAAGTTTAAACAACTCATTTATAATTTAGATTTGCATATATTAATCTGCTCATTTTAATCTTTTTATTAATATGCATGGGTGGAATTGTAGAAATATGCAGCCTTATGCAAATATCTAGGCATATTTTGTTTGTAATTGACATATTCCTCAGCTGTGGCTCATATGGTTTTCATTCACTTCGAGGTCTTGAGACGACAAGTCAGTGCATATATAAGACAACCTAATGGTACGCGCTCACTCATTAGGCCGCTATATCATAAATCCAGCAACTAAATAATTACAGGACGAATAAAGCCTCTGTTAAGATTCCTGACAATGGCGTCAAATTGCTGAATCTTAAGAATTAAATTGGTTGTTTTCCTCCACGTCTTCTCAGCACATATAATAAGTTTTATACGGGGCCCCGTAAAGCGTGAGCGGTCGTAAGACGGAACGGTTATAAATAATTTGGTAAATATATCTAGATGGACTGGGTTATTGCCAAAGCCGGACGATTCCACTCTGTCTCCGTGTGTGTGTGTGGGGATGGAAAACATTTACACATAAACACACGTCATTATTATTTTATTTATATTGTGTAATATTTCTGCACATTACACACGCAAGACCAAAGAAAATGAAAACACGTGACTGGGGAATGAGGGCAAATCATTTAGTCAGCCTGAAGGCTTCCGAACCGTTGTTCCTTTCGGTATTTATGCTTTAATCATAAAGCATTTATGTTAGATAAAAAATGCTATTCTACAGTTACTGTTTTATAGTATATCCATCTAAAATTTCCTCACAGCTCGAGCAGATGGAGAAACTATAGAAATGCGGTGGTTTAAAATATTTAGGAAGTGATGTTGCACGATTTCTGTTTCACTTCGTTTGTAGAAGTTTTCGTTGGGATTAATTTTTTTGTATTATGTGGAGTGGGCGCCTGGACGGACGTGGCTGGAGCGCTGTGCCCTAAGCAGCAGTATCTCTTTAAGAGCAGAAACCTGTGCGGGGACAGTCGTGCTCCCCCCCCCCCCCCAACAATCATCGAGGCTGTCAATCACCGGGCGGAGCTCTTTGATGTCGGAGCCCCAGCCTTGTGCTCGGCAGAAAAGCGCTATTTGTCGCCGCTTGGGCTGCATTGCTTTCAGCGTACGGGACCACTTCGTACCCTAACAACTTTTGTTTTGTTTCATTCATTCGCCCCGTTTGGGCGCTTCAACCTGGGGAGGGGGAAATCCGCACGAGAAGTTGGACGGCTTCTGTTGTTTTTGTGCGTGTGTATTTTTTCTTTCTCCTTTGAATTTTTTAAGTAAAATTTGTTTTTTTTTTTTCCACCCCCTTTTTGTTTGTGCCTCAGCAAACATGCCTCAACTCAATGGTGGCGGAGGGGATGATCTTGGGGCTAACGATGAGATGATCCCCTTCAAGCATGAAGGAGAGCAGGATGAGAAGATTCAAGAAAACGCTTTCACCGAAAGGGATTTAGCGGATCTTAAGTCGTCGCTGGTGAATGAATCGGAGATAAATCAGAGTCCAAACGTTACTGCTCCAGGGGTGAGAACTTCTTTCCTCTTTGCTGATTCGAGGTTTTAAAAGCTGTAGTGCAACTTTTGCTGTCACTTTGTTGTGGTTTGCTGATATATTGTTTTTGTCGTTATTGCGGGTGTTTGCAGGCGGTCAGACGGGGACAACAAGGAGATCTGAGAGTCTATTCGGACAAACACAGAGATGCCCTGGACGAAGGTGAGCAAGCGGCTGGCCGCCGGTGTGTAGAAAGTGTTAAGTGTTGAACATTTTAGCACACAGGAAAATATGTCGTTGACAATGATACATTCGTACGTAAATCGTTAAAAATCTATTTAAAGTAAATAGCTGGTCAGTTTGTAAAAGACAGGAATAAACATCGCGGTTTGCCCGAGGCCAGGTGAGTTGCGAAAGCGCATCTATTACATTTGTGGGACGTTTTAAAGTTGAGAATTTTTCCCCCACGGATTAAAAAATGTCCTGAGTTGTTTGTAGCAAACGATAAGTGACTGTTTACAATCGGTATCGTTACTTTATTAAAGAAAAATGCAAATCAAGGAGTTCAAAATGGGTGTGATAACTTTGTGTTACATTTCGGCGCTGTTGGAAAACACGCCGTTGGCGGCCACAGATAACGCAGAGCAAACACAACAACTGTCGATGTGGTGTGCTAAGTAAACAAATAATAATAATGGAAAAAAAAGTGAGGGTGATGTGGGATGAGGTGGTGGTGGTAGCGGTGGCAGTATTTAGAGCAACAAAGTATTGGATGTAGCATAGGTTGGGTCTGTCCGTTTTTCGTTATGTTATGGCCATATAGTTTTAGGACAGCTTTTTAATTCAGCCGATGTTCTCTGTTTTTAAGTGTCAAAACACCAAGATGGAGGAGTGTACAAGGCACCTGCATACTCTGGATATCCATTTCTGATGTTGCCTGACGCGTACCTCCCCAACGGCTCCATGTCTCCATCTGTAAGTCCACATTTCTGTCAGATCGACCCACAGCTAGTCGCCAGTCACATACGTGACATATTTATTAATCATCCTGTAACCTACATTAGGTCTGTTGACTTAAGTCCGTAGTAGAGGCTAATGCCACATCAGTGATTCAGGAAAAGTAATTTTGAGAAGCCCTACGGTCTGCAATTAACTAAAGTTTTGTCTGAATAGTTGAAGAAAGATTTATGTGTTTGCCACTTGTGAGAAGAGTTCTGTGCTGTTGAACTACAGTTCTGTCCAGAAACATACCCCTGACATTTTATTTACAAGTGTAGCCGAGGGGTAAACTATATTATGCCAGTGCTAATTATGGTTCACAGATAAATAATTACTTTGAAAAGGTTATTACTTATTAAATTTGTTATTCTCTAAAGAATCAGAGTTGGAATCATTTTTAATGATTCAAAGGGTGCCTGCCTACCATGGTGTGTTAGGTATAAAAATGTATTTGCTGAATTTACATGTAACTGTGACATTTGGAACTTCTAGAATGTTCTAAGTGGAACCCTGAGGGAGTTCTTCTCACTGCCGTTTTGTGGCAGGCCATCGTTCGGCCCTTGAAGGCCATAACGGTGGATTCAGAGCGGTTTGCATAGGATGCGCGATAAGACTTTGATTCGTATTATTTATTTACGTTAAATCCTTATCTCATTTAGCAGTTTTCATACGTCTTGTGCACTTAGGGTAATTGGTGTGTCATTCACGGTATTTGGTGCATTCTGTAGGTGTATACAGGCATTCTCGCATTTGACACGGATGCCATGTTCAGATTCTGCAGTAGGTTTTGATGCTGTGTGACCGTCTGTGAATTATGTATCACTGTGGCCCTCTTACTGTATTGTGGGGGTGGCTGTCAAAGTATATAAGCCTAATCGTGACATTTCAGTTTGTGCCCCAAAGATAGGCCCGATGGCGCATGTCTGGTGTCGTATTTGATATTGGATGAGCGAGCATGACACCTGTGAAGGCCTCATTTTGTGTGTGTGTGTGTGTGTGTGGGGGGTCCTTGGGGGGTTTCTTCAGCCTGAGCACTGTTCCCTTTGCATGTTCCGTGTGATTGGCACTTGTAGCTGGTGAGCTACCTCCAGCCGCTCATGTGGTGATTCTTTTAAGCTGTGATGATTCTGTCACTGTGCTTTTCGTTTAAGTTCTGTTGCAATAGCGCCACTCGCCTTGGGATGGCGGGATACCCGTGAGCCCCTCGCCATCCGTCGCGGCTCCATTGTGCGCCTCTGGTGTTTTTTGATTTGTTTTTTTAAATTCACTGGCCACTTGTTCACCAGGTTCATATATATTTTTTTTACCAGCATTTAACAGAAAATCGCTTTATCTTGGTAGCATATGGTGAAGCCCTTAATAGGGGGAATAGAGGAATTATTTTTCCAGTTTTCTCATTAAGACTAAGCGTGTTTTGTAGTAATATTTTAGTGCGATGGTACCATTTTCTGGTGGAATTGTAACGCGCCCAGCAAGATCCCTTTACAATTAAGTAAAGTACAAACATACAAATTCCTATAATTGTGAACAATAATTGAAATGATAGAACCCCAGGGCTGTCGCCGGTTCCCTGGGGGCTGGATGGATGTGCTTATCCGTGCTCCGTAATGCTTTGGCCCTCGAGATATGGGACGGAATTCAGTTTTTCCAGCG
>JAODLD010000003.1:437599-465463 GCA_026781065.1 Mormyrops boulengeri | reverse complement strand
ACTTCACCTAAATGGGTCCTTTTTAGTGGTAAGAGGATATTTGGGTAGTCATGCAATTTCCACACATACGTCCTTGAACCCTGGAGGTTCTGGGCTAGAGCGGGGCCCCCGGGGCCGCCCGCGGCGGGGCGCGGGGGGGGGGGGGGGCGCCCCCCAGAGTGAAGACAGCAGGGGTTTTCAGCTATACGAAAACTAACAAAAAAAATTGTAAAAAAAATACAGAAATAAAAGTAAAAGAACAACTAAACAAAATCTATAAATATTGCTTTTGAAACAAAAACAAAATGCAAAATACTTTGTTACTGTTTTTAATACCATTCAGCTAAAGTAATTTGTCTTTATTTACCATTAATACCTCAAACGTGATTTGCTCATTTTGAGCACATTAGTACATAATCTGCACTATGTATTCTCTTAAGATTAAACACAAACAGTTCAATGACTCTCAGTCTATCCCTAGAAATAAATTTACTTAAAACTAAAATTAAAAACAGGGATATCCTTAAAAACAAAAAAAAAAACCATACTGAAAACTACAACTACACTACATTAGAAATTATTGAAAATATAAAGGTTAAGAAAACACCCACGAACAAACATGCTCTAATATGACATTAAAAACAAACATATAAACCACATTAGTGTACAATTCGGCCCTTAACTAATCCTGCCTCTAGCACTTTCGCAAGATAACTGTGTATTAAATAGGGCTGTCAAAGTTAACATGTTACAGTGTTTGAGTTAATCGTAAAGTAGTAATGGCCTACTTCATGTTGACCACAATGGGGGAACATACGAGAGGTAAGGATCATGCACTGAGTATAGCGCGTTGCCGCACCCACCACACAACAAACCACCTCAGGGATGCGAACCTGAGTGCAGCCATGTGGCAGGTGATACTGCAGCACCATACTAGTCTGAATAGACCAGTACGAGTTTTTTTTCCCCCCAGTGACTGGAGTGCCAATCCTGCCACCAACCCCCCAAGTTTTACCCAGCAAGTTGGAGGAACTCCTTATAGGGCTGGATGTAGGTTAACGTCATACCCAGGACACTTGCTCAAGGGCCCAACGGAGTAAAATAACTCCAGCCATTCACAGGATTTGAACCAGCAACCTTCTAGTTGCTGGCACAGATCCCTAGCCTCAGACCAACCACATATGAGCCAAGATTTGAAATAGAATTTAATTCCAATACTGAATGTGCAAACTATAATCTACCAGAATCAAATTGTAACAAGGGAATCAACAGCAGCCAAGTAGCTATGGACTGACGGAGCACTGCATTAGAACTGGGAAGTCAGAATTTCAGAGTTCCTAGTTGGATAATTCAACTGGCCTGCTCCCTGAAGTCGGACTTCCAAATCGGAAAGTTGGAGGAAACTCTACAAACCCAACCACAGAATTCAAAGTGGCCGCGCCCTTTTTCAACAGAACTTAAAGCTGTAGTTACATACCGTTTATTAGCACTTATGTCTTATTTGCGTCTCATTATGGTGCTGTGGTGCTTGTATGTGCAAAATACTGCGTAATGCGTTAACAGGTATTGCTAACAATTAACCTGGATGGATCTGATATTGCTAACAATAGCTAACAATGAACCTGGCTAGAAATGGTATTGTTAAATGGTTTTCCAACTTGTACTAGAATGCAGTTGGCCGTGACATCATTCCCAGCTCAGATTTCCAACCACAGAGGTAAATGGAATGTAGCACGAGGACTCACTCACAAAGGAAGTGACATCACTCACCAGGATCAGTTCAAACAGTGTTCCTTGGTCAACCTTCAGAAACTCCTGATCCCAGACAGGGATGTCATCCGTCCTCTTCTCTTTGTTCTCGTCGTCCTCAGGGGGAGGAGGGTCATCTTTGTGGTGGGTGCACCACTGGATTACCTGCAAATCCAAAGAGCATCACTCATCATTTACTTTCCTCAAAATCTGCTCCCCCCCCCCCTTACTAAAAAGCAGAAATATTTTAGCCCAAGGGTGACTAAAAGAAGCACACTTAACACGGACTGAACGCAAACCACGCAACAGGCTCAGGACACAATTCAAGAATTAGAGGCACATGCACTTCGATGCAAATCCTCCAGCAGAGTCACAATCTGTCGTGGCAGGGTTCAGAGCCCCCTATACAGAACAAACGGGGCTACAGGCTGGAGAGGACAGCTTACAGGGATCCATACACGTTTGGGGTAACTGATCTGAGGACCGGTTCTGCAAGTTTAGGTGTGAGTACTTTTGTCACAAATTCTGGTTAGTAAATCGTTCAGCCAGTTTTGCGGACTCATTGCTTGCTCCAAACCCGCATCGTATTCCAAATTCACATGTTGGATTACAGTAAATAGGTAGAATCCGAACAGGTACACCGTACACATGGAAGTTTTACCAGCCTTCTACCACAAGGGGGCAGTTACCTTCTTCAAAATAGCGGCGTTAACATTGGGAAGCGGAACAGGGTCGTCATCTCCTTCATCATCCATGCCCAGATCTACACAAGAACATTAGTTGCTTTACCAAATAAATAACGACACCTCTTTGACAATCCATTATGACACAGTATGGTTAGTGTAAAAAAAATAAATAAAATAAAATCACGTACCTTCAAGCATCGTCTTAATGGTGACGGACTGTTTAGCTATTTCAACGTCGACTTCAAATATCTCCCCATCGGAGCTCTGCAGTTTAATCGTGGGCATCTAGAAATGCAATAAAATGCTCTTAAGCTCCGTATGGGCAGCGCTATCAGTAAACAAATGATCAAAAATATGTATTTAATAATGTAGTTGATATTTTTGTAAATCGTAGAGCTATATACAGGTGAATTCGGTCCCGACTGGGTCCATCGTCACCAAAGCCGGAACGATTTTTATAATATGTATTTTAACCGAGTTACCGGTTTAGCGATTAATTCTCCTGTTACGTTCTCAAATACAACCGGACACTTTACATTTTCCTAGCTATTTTTGTCTTGGGTATCAAGTTGATTTCGGTTAAGCGAAGCCACAGATACGCATCATGTTATATTTCTACATAATAACAGCCAGGCTGTATAGCTAGGTAACGTGTGTGTACGCCTTCAGCAAGTTCACTCGGTAAAAAACCCATTTTTATGACCATATATCTGCCAACATTTTAACGTTTTACGATACGAAACTATAACGCTAAACAACCTGAAATATCCTCCCCTCGAAAATCATAGCTTAGCTACTGGCGTTATTTAGCAACCGATTCAATTAATGTACCGTTTTACTTCACGTTTAGTTTTACCATTTTTTAAAAATCAAACAACATTTATATATTGCTTTACTATATTCAACAGATGCTTAATACTTACTATGAACCTACTTCTGTCCACAAATTTATGTATGTTCAAGCACCAGTAGGAGTATTTGTCGCTTTTGTCAACCAAGCGGACGCTTAGATATCTAAGTAGTCTAGTCATATTGCCAACTTTGATTTTTCATAAAATAGACACATATCATTTACATTTTTTTAATAGATTTAGAGTCAATGTATATTTAAAAATATTTGTACAATTTTTGATTTTATTTTAAAGAGAAAAATACATTTTCTCGTTATTCAGGCAAAGTGTTGGACAGCCCGCTGCAAATGGCGTTTTTATCGTCGATCTGTTATAAAATTAGCTATTTTGTAGTATTTAGATGAATTAATATTTTTGAGTTCAAAAGCCGCTATATATTTCCCTTTATTGTGAAAGCACTGTCATATAGATAACTGCTGGTTTTGCTATAAATATTAATGTTTTTAATTGATAACGAATTATCTGCATCTTATGAGCAATACCCATCGACGCTACCTTTTACCACGAATCTTTGTTTGTTATACGCCCGTGTTTTTGCCACATTTTCTTGCAATTTCTATCGACCTCATTTCCGAAATAGCAGTCTGCCAATTGCAGTGTGAAAAGGTGTAACGACTTCGTTATTTGTACCCGATCATTTTTATTCGTACCTCTCTTCCCGTCTTCTCTGGGAATCTCTTGTGCGCACGGTTGATCAAGGGCGTAGATTTGGGTGTGGACGACAGGGACACGTCCCTAATAATAATGTGGTAGTACCGCCTGTGTTTGGGGGGCGGGGGGGCTTGAGGCTGTCTTGGTCTCTACCATTCCGGAAACCAAACCCACGGCCTTGAGGCCGATGCATAATTTACAATTCACCGTTCTCTCGATAATCATTTAATTTTTCACTCCGTTCCAGGTTTGCACCAGTAATACTTACATATAGCTTCAAGTATTCTAGTGCACAAGTGTTCACTGGATTGGAGGGCCATTTCAATCAGGTCATCCTATACAATATACAAGCATATGGCACAAGCCAGGTCACACACAAGAAAGACGGTAGCAGTAAACCTAACCACCCAAAGGAGTCCCTACGATTTTAACCCCCAACCCTTAAATCCAGGCCATTATGTGGTGTAATCAATGTCTTGTTTTGCTAGTACTTTTTAAGGAATGGCTTTTGTTCCACATGGACACTTAGACTAATTCACTGCATGCAATACAATCATACGATGTAGAATACTAAAGGACTATTTATGCTATACAACTTACTAGAGGTTTGAGGCAAACACACACACTCACACACTTCTGTATCTGAAGGAGCAACTTCCATCTTTATTCAACTGGATTCCTACATACAGTTAAACCGCTGAAGTGTTAGTGTAACCCTTTTTTCCATATTGGCATGTTGTCTTCCTTACATACAAACAATGTCTTAAGCATTTAGTTCACAAGTGGAACTGAAGTACAGAAAGGAGAAAGACACAAAAGCAGCAGAAAACCGGCTGTCTGCTGAAGTAACAAAAATATAGAACCTGTTCAGTTCTACTGATGAATGAATGTCACAAAAAATTAAATTAATTCTAAAAAGTGCAGACAAACACTTTCCCGAAGATTAAGAAAACTCCAACCCTCCCAACAGGCCTTGGTAGCTTGTTTTAATGCACGTTCACTGCCTTCTTTCATAGCTTACTGAACAAACCCGAAAATGAATCTTTCGTGACCAGAGCTCAGTTCCGTCGACTTTTTCAGAGTGCGTTTCAGAGATTACATATTTACTCCCTTCTGATGTTACAACACTAACAGTACCCAGGAAACTTTACCATCTGTGATTATATAGTTCTAACTGGCTATAGCATAATCTTATAAATATCATATATGTGCATGTATGTGTAAAATTTTTGTAAGTTACAAAAAGAAAAAAAATGGCAGCTTAAATCTTAAACATGCATTGAGGAATTCACTGTTCATGGTCTTCTTCGACAGATGCTTTAAAATTTTTATTCTGAGTATGGCACACCTTTTGGTCCATGTTCACAGGTGGTTACTGAATTCTTAAGCAGTCGCTGCTCTCAGACTGAAGGTCTGTTTCAGTCGCTCAACATCCCAGCCCCTTCCCTCATCCCCCTTGTATTTGTTAAGTTGACTGGATAATAAATTGCAATGATACTGTACAGAAATGTTTTACAGGAAGTAGTCTGGAGTGCGACGGGTCACGTGGGGCTCGCCTCTGCGGGGTGCTGGGTCAAACTGCAGGCTGGGGGGGCAGAGAAAAACAGGTTATGTTAGCGATGGAGTAGTGTGTGTTATACAAGCTAATATCAGCAATCGTTTACTGCACTGCTACTGAACGGTTACCTTTAACATTCAATTGATTTCCAAATAATATGCCTAACTGGAGCTAATGGGACGTTTACTTTTTAATCATTCAGCAGATGTTTTATCCAAAGTGAGGTTCACTATTTTCATTATTATTTTTTTTGAGAAAGCAGGGCAAGTTAAGCACCTTGCCCCAATGGTGAAATCAAAAGGGCCTCAATGGTGAAATCACTCTGCTGACCGTGGGATTTGAACTTGTGACCTTCTGATCACGGGCAGTGTGCTAACCCATTTAGCCACACACCGTAGACTAAACACGATGAGTAATACAACAAGTCCTGACAAACTACAAATATAGATGTTCTGGTCCCCAGGCACTGTGGCACCTGAGGGCTATATGAGCATGTGAGAAAATGTTACTTACAAGGAGTACTTTAAGGTGTCATCAAGTTCCATGATAGCGGCCTGATTTCCACAGCGATAGCAGTAATTTGGCGCGCTAAAAATTGTTACCACATTGCGATCATGGCACCAGTTGTAACCCTGCAAGACAGAAGCTTTCATTAGGAAGCAGCAACCCAAATTAAAGCCAAGACAAGGGTCCTACTCTGCAACTTCTAGCAAAGCATCCTCAGTTTCCATCAACAAAACCACCAGCTCCCCAACTTGTTTCTGTGGCAACTGACTGTACTCTGGCACAGTGCCCGAGCAAACCAACGTGTGACATTTGTGGTGCTACGGTACTTGTGATGCTTCTCAGGAAAGATTTACATCACCATTTTGTAAGTCAGGTACTTCGTTCTGTATACTTCAATTTTGTTAAACTGATGCCAAATAATATTGTGCAAGTAACTACTAATAATAATCATTTTTACAAAAGGGGTACAGCTGAATAAGCATTTGCTGTATGCACAAGAATTTCCACCTGGGATCAATAAAAATTCATAATGTTTAATCATAGCAATAGCGGCAAAGGCTTAATGTAACTGCGTTCAGCAGTGACGTATAACCTGAGCCGACTTTGTCGTCTTAAACTGCAAGAGATGACGTCAGTTCTCCAACAGCCGCATCCTGGAGCCCCGGAGTCTCACCTCCATGACCAGCTGGTGAGCTCTGGAGACCAGGGTAAGGCCGTTGGCGTGGTTGAACGTTTCAGAGATGTCCTGTCCGAAGGTGTAGCCAGCACCACGGGGAGAGATTCCCCAGCCCCCCCGATCATCCGGGTCTGACCACAGGAGGTCACACATAGGACCCTGAAGTTGACGAAGATCGGGTCAGTGACAAGACACAGCGTGACTAAGCATGAAGGTGTTCAGCTCCACCTAGCAGGATCTCTCACCTCATGTGGAACTTCCTGTAAACGGTCCAGGGCTCGGATGTGATCCAGTGTATCTATCGATGGTGACAATCCACCGTGAAGACAGAATATCTAAGAAAAGAAATTATTTGTAAAAAATGAAAGCGGACTAGAATATCAACAAGCACTACATGGTCAACAACTGAGCACAATCTCCCAGTCAAGACCAGCAGCTCCTTACCTGACCGTCTACCAAGGCAGTTAAGGGAAGGTAATCGAAGAGGTCAGTGAAGTACTTCCAGACATTTGCGTTGCCGTATTTCCGTAAGCACTCGTCGTAAAACCCATACACCTGCGTGATCTGTCTGCTTTCGTGGTTGCCACGGAGGATTGTGATGCGTTCACGAAACCGAACCTGAGGGAGGAGGTTGAAACATTAAACCAACGATCCTTTTCAAACGGTATGTTACGTTCTTGAGATTTATGACACAGCCCTTTGGGGGGGGGGGTACATCACTCACAACTCAAGAACAATTTTTCCAAGTAAATTAACACCAAACCACCAAATTAAAAGGGGTGTCTAGAACCGCAACCTCACTCAAATCCTGGAATGATGGTTGAATCCTTCAGGCAAAAAAATTAAATTACAAATAAATCTACAAAATGCCAAATATGAATTTCAAATATTACCTTAAGAGCAACCAGCAGAGTGACAGTTTCCACAGAATAATAGCCTCTGTCCACATAGTCTCCCATGAAGAGGTAATTTGTGTCTGGTGACTTCCCTCCAATTCTGAAGAGTTCCATGAGGTCGTGGAACTGGCCGTGGACGTCCCCACACACAGTGACGGGGCATCGAACCTCCTGGACATTGGACTCCTTCGTCAGGATCTCTTTAGCCTAAGAGGAGATTGGAGTGGAGAGAAGCTCATCAAAATGCGGGAATTGAACACACCACGACATTTCTCATTTCACACCTCAGCACTACTGGCATGCGAGTCCCTGTCACCATTTCAATAGTGAGTAGACAGGCTACGTTTAACTCTGTGGAAGAGTAGAGAACCGCTCAGACTGGTCTTGCAAGACTCAATCAATGCGGGCGAGCGGCACACACGGGACGCCATATTTTCTGCACCTAGCACAAAAAAACCTATTTGTCAAGTGATTGGCGAATGCATCAAGCTGACCTACTACTGGGATGTGTCCAAATCCTACATTAGCAGCTCACTGAGTGCTAAATGGTAAACAGTCCCTTAGAGAAGGGAGAGAGACAGATATGTTTGAGCTCTGACTGAGCTCCCCCCCACCCAGGAGTGCTACCCCAACAGATGGTGAAGCAGAGCGCACCAACTGGGAAAGAGTGAAGACGGCGGTAGAGCTGGAATGACCTAGAACCATCCTCAGCGCGCCACTGAAAACACCCACGCTTGGTCTGTGATCTAAATTCAAGGCTCCAGCTTAGTGGACTCCTGTTTAACATTACACGTATTAATAACAAAAAAAAACCCATCCTATACAGGAAAGGGGGGGAAAATCAGTTAAGAACACATGGCAGTACCTGCACATGACAACATTAAGAGCTAATAACCGGTGTCTGGTTTATAGCTATATGCCTGCAATCCCAGCCTCCACACGACCCTACCACTATGTCCTGACTCTGCAATGCAAAATTTCAGTTCAGAGCAGATTTTGACAATGAACAAATTACTTGAAAGGCATGAGGAATCCATCGTTCTCAACAAAAGCAGTTCCAAGGAGCTGCAAAATCTGAAACGCAATGACCTGCAATAAACCCAATTCAACCCAGTTGCGAAAATCTCCTACGAAAAGCCAGTGACTCAAGTACATTGGGTCCGTCACTTAAGAGCTAACTGCACAGTGCATCCAAAAACAGAAACTATCACAGGGCTTCTGTGAGTCAGAGAGAGCACACAACACAACTCGGAATCAAAATGCAGCAATTTTTAGCAACTTTCTTTAATGTAACATTACTCACGCTCAACCGCGACGGGCTCTCGTTTTTACCTTGCACGCGGGAAAGCTTTAACGATAGACCCTAATAAAATTAACCAGTCAGAAGGGTGTGATATGTGTATATGTATGGGGGGGTGGAATGATGGGCCACCGCGTTTGTGCCCGGCGATGTTTTTAAAACCACACAAAGGTCAATGAACGATATACAAGGCGGCACCATTTAACATTCATGCCGAACAGCTCACAATCCTTTGCTATGACGAGTTACTTAAAAGTTATGCCTCAAAAGGTATCAAAAGGGATAAAACAGGTATTTGAGGTGTGCCAGTAACATAAGTCATCAATGTACCAGCTGGGATGCAAACTTGTTGCATAGATATATATTTTATGATTTTCAATATAGTGTTTTGGTTTTATTCAAGGTTAGAAATGGTAAATAAGTTTAAATAGATTAAAAAGACCCAAAAAGGACAAAGAAACCCAATACAAACTTTACTCTAATTACAGCCCTATCCCCATCTTAATGAAATTGCACGTTTTACAGGGCAAATGTAACTTTCACGCTAAATACAACTGTGACTTTTGTTGTGAGTTAAGGGGTAAAGCACCACAGTTTGATTGCTGCTCACTTAAATATTATGACGGTGGCGCAGAAGCGCCGTATAACGCCCGCCCCCCCCGTCACCAGCAACTGATGAAATAACCTCAAGTACAATAGTACATCTGGTCCTTTAAACAAGATCTACATGAGTCACGTACTAGCAGCAGTTTCGATTTCGCCAAAATAGCAACGCAATGTTTATTTAACACGCCAATAGATCCGGTGGACCAAAGGGCCAGAGGTGGATCCCCTGATAACGGTCAATATTGGTGTACCATCTCCCACTTTACCCAGTTCGGAAATCTCTGGGCCAGATCCAATACACAGTAATGGTAGACAACAGTCTGCTAATATACCGACCCCAGTTTGCAGATCGCAAAAGTAAAACAAGGAAATACATCTAAGCATGATTTGTTATTAAAAATCTGGGGGGAGGAGGGGGCGGCGGGGCTACAACATCCAGCGCGTCTCGTTAAATGGCAGTATTTGTCATTGCAGCCGGGTAGCGCCCGTACTGCATTTCAGCAGCCAAAACAATGAGCCACCCACAAAATCGGCGTCTAAACGAATCACGGCTCGCCGGCAGATCATTAGGGTTACGAGAGTGAAAAGGCGAGAGGCCCGGCGGCGATCGGCCGGGCTCTCCGTCATGTCTGCGGAGGAAACACCGGCGCCATTTTAGGCAGAAATCGCTTACTGAAGGAGAGCAAGCCCCGTCTACTCGGGCGTCTCGTCCTCAATCCCCCCTCCCCCGACCGTGTGAGAGGACGTCCCGGACCTCCCGCCGACCCTCACGTCGGCCCGGGCGGGTAAACGTGCGGGGCTGCCTCCACCGACAGCCTGGCCGGCTGCCACGCCGGGAGAGCCCGTCCGGAGCACCGGAGACTGGGGGCCGCCCGTTCGGCACGACAGCCGGGTCAGCTACTGTAGACCACATACAGACCCCGCACTAAGCAGCACAGTATTGTTGTTAAATCTGTCATTTTTAGTATAATAAATAAATAACGTCGTTCTGAGGAGTCGGGCGACGGAGCTGCAACTGTAACTATAGGCTCCGCCATCTTAAAAAAAAAAAAAAAAAAAGAAAAGGAAAAGCGGAGGACCGCGACTCCCATCGACACCAGCGTCGCTCAGCAGGAAAGCGGCCGATGGAGGCTTCGCGCAAAGCCGGCTTCCGCCGCGCCAGGAGCCGGGGCACCGCCAACGGTCCGGCCGAACGGCGAGTGCGGTGTCCGCCACGCTACCTTCTCACAGAGCGTCTTCACTTGGTTCTCCGACAGCTGCTTGCAGTCGTTGAGCTGCTCGATCCATTGATCCAGCTCCTTGGTAAAGGCCTTCTCGTCCATTTCTGCGGAGCTTCTGCTAGCCGGACAGCTAGCGGTCGGCGGCTCGCGACACAAAGCGGCTCTGCCACGACACACACACACAAAAAAGAAACAAACAAAAAAGAAAAGATACGACCCCTTAGCGCGACTTCACTCGCGAAGGAACATCAGCGGCCAGTAATTATTTTTAACCGAAGGAGGGAGGAAAGCCGAGTGAGATATAAGAAGACGTCAGCTAGCCGCGTCCCACCCCGAGTCAGAGCCGCGGTCCGGCCTCAGCCGACGGCTGCCAGTACCACTCAAAGAGACGCGCTCTCATTGGTTGTCACCAAGGAATGCCTGCGTTCTCATTGGTCGCCGTGTTGTCAAGCGTGACTTAATGGTGATCGAGACGGCGCAAGTCTCCGAATGCATGAAAAATCAATTGCTGCTATAGTGTTGTTTGCACGGTCAATATTGGCCTGTGCCTTGACAGGAGTGACTTAATGCTGACGGAAATAGTGCACTGAATGAAAAACCAAATGTTTGCACCGTTTGATTACGTGATTGAGGGTCCGTGTTAATGTATCGTACGAAGCGGTATGTTGCACACGGAAGAGCAACCATGGCTTGAAATCAGAATGTCACGTTTTCTAGTCTTTTGTGTTATCAGATATTTTGCCTGAGAAAGCCATTAAAAATGTTTCACACCCCCTCAAATTATTACACTATTTTTCCTTAGATCAGATTTCATTAAATTATTTAATATAATGTAATAAAGCTTATTTTTAACACAATACCTCTGATGTCCTCACGTAGAGATTGAGAGTAGCCAGTTTAATTACCAAATACAGTAACGGATTAAATCACTCACAAAATATCTGGTTGTTATTTGAAGAACTTACCTCATCAAGTGAAAATGGTGTCTGCACAAATTTGTGGTGGCCCTCAGGGGCCAGTTATATTTATGACAGTGGTTCTCCTCAGTTTCGTCCGAAGGTGGTTCCCCCTCAGGAGATTTTTCTCAGAAGATCTGTTATTCAGTTCTGCTTAGAAAATCAAACCATCCACTCCTGTAGGGTGGCAGCAGATGCCACCCTAGCAATCCATTAGACCCGCCCCTTTTAATTATGATTTTAATATTGTGAAAAATCGTCACTGAATTCTGATGTTCTACAGGTTTGCTGCATACACCTATCAGGTAGTAACTGGTGGGTTGAAATAACTTTTGGGTAAGTGCTAAAAGATGTTCAACATTTCCTTTAGAATAAAGTATAATAAATGAAATTTACTATCACTGTTTACATAGATTCTTGCCTTTTATCATACATATAGTAATGTGTGTCTTAGGCAAAGAAAATGATCCTTAAATGATCTTGCTGTTGTAAAAGTATGATATTGTGCCTGTCAAAGTGTGTCCACTTAGTCATTTCAAAACCTCTCCTAAAGTCACCCCAGTATTCACAGCAACCATCTAATACACCCATGTATTTCTTGACTCGACCACTGGCACATCCCAGACATAAATACTTTGTTTACTCTTTCAATTAATAAAATTAAAGAATTAAGCTGCATGTGAAACGTAACAAACATATAGAATGGCGGAGGTGCCCCTGAGCAGAGGTTTGGAAAGTGAAGCGGTGTTCATCTCACCATCTAACAAGATACCAGTAACTTTTTGGCATACAGAAGAAATTCCTGTCAGTTTCTCTTCTGTTAATTTTAATTTTTATATGTTCTAATGGTGAACTGTGTTTTTGTTCTGAGCACATATACACTTGCTACCTAGATAAATAGCCTTAGCTTTGACTGCCTAAGACTTTTGAAGACTACTGTATATTTAATTTTGCCTTTTATTTACTAGTGTAGTAATGACTGAGGTTTTGCCTGTGTAACTTTGGAAAGCGAATGTGTGTAAGGAGAGGGGCATGCAACAATATTAAAGTTGCTGACTAGTGCCTAAGCATGGTGAGTCACCTCGCTTTACTCCATACACATTTCTTGGAGCCCAAGCACTAATCTTTACTACTCTTTATTGCAGTTCCACGGTCAGATCTTGTTGTTCATTGGTGTTTTTCAACCTGATCAGTCTGTCACATCAAGGTTGGGTACGTGCAAAGGCACACATTTCTGCATTTAATCTGTAAACAGTATGTGGCGATAGGGTTGGGAATGATCTCATGATTCCTGTTTAAAAGTCATAGCAAGCCTCAGTTCAAAGTACTACAGAATGGGTTGGAGAGGATGTTGGTAAAGCGTGCCAGACCCATAGCCGAGAATATAGGGTACATATATTAAGTAAATCACCATAATAAAGCTGACATGGTCCTAAACTTAAATGTAGTTGTATTGTATTCATTTTAATATGAAGTTGTCTATGAAATGCATATATGGTGTGTTTGTATATGAATAATGATTTTACACTTTTAGGTATGTAAATTAATTGTATGCGTCAGTAATTAACCTATACTGTCAGGAAAAAGGGTACAGCCATGGTACAGTTTTTGTTCTCCAAGGTATATACCCCCAAAGGTACAAAAGTGTCCCTCAGAGTCCATCTCTGTACCTTAAAAGGTACATTTACCTACAGCAATGGGTGGGGACATGTCATTCCCTGGCAGGTCCGAGTCAAACCTCAAGTCATGTGCCGTCAAGTCCAAGTCTTTCCATCATTTTTGCTGTCAAATCACAAGTCATCGAACTGGTGACTCAGGTCCAAGTCGAGTTGTGAGTCATTTAACTTGAGTCCCTATCAGTTTTTTTTTTAACTTTAGTGATTAAAACTTGCTGCAGCAAAAACCCGCCACAGTACGCTGTAGGTTAAGCCCTTGATAGACGGAGAGGTTGAAAAGAAAGTGTCCACTCTTGGTTGTCCTCACACAGTTTTTACATCATTTATATACAGGGAGTGATGCATCTTTTCAACAAACTACCTCAGGAGACCTTGCATTCAGCCAAATGAAAATGCAGACAGCAGAGAATTAATATACACTGAAATTATAAAACTAATGTTATGGTATCTAGAGGGGGACTCTAACCTCAAGTCTTCTCAAGTCACAGGGTCCAAGTCGGGTCCAAGTCTTGAGTATCTGCCCTCAGGTCCAAGTCGAGTCCAAGTCTTTCCCTCAGTTTTTCAGAGTCGAGCTCCAAATAATCACATTTGTGACCCGAGTCTGTGTCGAGTTGCAAGTCAGTGACTCTAGTCCCCAACTCTGTCTACAGCTAGGGTATACAGTTAACAGACCCTTGAGGGTACAGCCCCAGTGATAATAATAGATATTTATATCTTTAAAATCTGAAAAAGCTAAATGGAATTAACATGGTGTATTAATAAAAGCTGAGAATATGTTTATTTGTAGAACTTAAAACTATGAAAATGTGCATCAGTAATGCAGCACAATTTACTTACATCTATAAAATAAAATCTCCATAGTGGACATGCTAGATGTACTACGGACATTGTATTTTTATTAAAATCTGTTTAGATGTTAACCATCAAAGTCGCTGTCGTTTCCAGAGTTTCTGTTCCTCCCTTGAGTACCTTGTTGGTTTTTATCGTGTTAGACATGAAAACCAACCGAATGGCAAGGTAATTGATTTGCAAATGGGGCGCAATGTAATCAAAGCTTAATTTTATTCTCAGACAGTTAACATTGATACAGGTGTGCATGAAACTCCCGCGTATTTTAGTGTAAGAAGAGATTTATTTGCATTAAGATTCATTACTTCATAATTTCATGTTTATTTTATTATTGATTCTTTATGTAACGTATAAAAGATAAGGGAACTATATAACGCTCTGGAGTGGAGTGAAAGAGTTCTGGTTGTTAGGGACCGGTACTACTTTTCTATTTGGGCGCAAGAAATAATGGAGAAGTCCGTCTTCCATGTTCAAGGCTGTATGTCATCTCCGCGTTTTCTCTCTACCCACGGCCTGAAAATACGCTGAGACTCCAAAACATCGTTAAATTAGGAAGTGTCAGTTTTCTTAGGCTTAAAATACGTCGTATTTCAGCATGACCGCAGTATAATTTCTCTTCTTTCCCAGACGAGGCTGTCTGTAGAGAACTGGTTCGACAAAAGCATTTCCACCTTGCTATGAATGTAATCCACCGCTAAATTTCCATAAAAATGTACCATGTGTTGAGGTAATCATATATTAGCACAAGAGAGCAACATCAATGCTTCATGTCTTATTAACACTTCAGGCAAATAATAAAACACTAAGTCTAGGAGTGTGTGTGTACAGTGATAACCTCTATTTTGATGATACAGACTCATAACAATCATTAAAAAGAATGCTTACCATTTTAGCGCCACCTTGTGGTCGAAAATATGTATTTTTTTGGAAAGCAGGTAGAACCTCGGAAAAAAATAAGATCGCTCTATATTTTTTATACTAGTCTATATTTTTAAATCCTGGTTTAATCGTGGTTCTGCTGGCAGAAGGCTACACTGAGCAGCAGGTTGCTTCCAGGTTCAAAATGTGTAAGACAGCAGTACACAAGAACAAGGTGAAGCAGGAGACACTGAGAACAGCCAGAAACCAGTCAGGTAGAGGGCGGAAGCGACTTTCTAATGCCAGAGATGAGTGTTAAGTTATCCGACAGTTTCTCATGAATCGTAGGATGACATCAAGTAACCTTCGAAAGGAATGGGAAACATTAAGTGCAGGTGTGAAGTGCACTGCTAGGACAGTTCGTTTCTGGCTCCTAGAAGCAGGACTGAAGTCCCATAAAGCAAGGAAGGAGTCCTTCATTAAGGGGACGCCACCTTAAAAGGTAACGCTTATCAAAACCTGTCTTTGGCTGAACGTCATTTCATTCATTCTGCCAGCACTATAAACGCAAGTACACAGTGAACTGTGTCAAGGCAAATGCTTGTTATTAGGATTCATTTTTATCACTTATAGGTATAGTTAAGGCTACGCTGCAGTTGCTGAAGGTGTTGGACGTAACGGGACGTAATAGTGCCCCAGTGAATAGTGCTGGTTCATTATGCTGAGGGTGAACAAGTGAAACTGGTCATCCCCTTTGAATACGTCTGTCTGTGCCCGGACAGGAATTGCTGTTCTGTCTAGGATGGACCGTACTGTTCATGCTGTGAATCCTGGGATAGGCTTAATTTGACCCTAATTACGTATGTGGCTCATGAAGATGGGTGGATGGATGCCAAATGTAATTCTGCCAGTACATAGAGCTCAATCTTTACTCAGATAAAGAGTTGAGGATTTAGCTTTTTTTGTCCTGCAGATTAAAAACTATGAAAACACACAAATTATTGCTACATAGATAGCTGGCAAGGCGAGGTTCTTATCCCGCATATTGTCAGGACAGGACATTATGTGTTCGTGAATTTGACTATTCGTCACTGGCTTCTCAGAGTTAATGTCATACGCTTTGAATTCTCAATCCCTTCGCTTCCGTCTCTGATCTTTTCCTGCATTTTCACATTCTGGTTACGCTGCCCAATGGTGAAGTAACACAATATTTTCCAGCAGGTTACCAAGCAATCCAGCAGGTTACCAAGCAATCAAAGCATCGAGTAACATCTGAGACACGTAGCGTAGCCTCTGTTATGTCATTGGTAGGAGCCACGCCTTTGGGTAATTTATAACACTGACGTGCCTTTTTGTTGTCCGATGACATTTATAGGAGTTGCTCCTCTACTTGTTACAACATCCCACTGTGACTTCACGGCATACTGTAGCGCTCGGCGTCTTTCAGAATCAAAGCCTTTACCTACAGAACAAATATGTAAGATAACACCAAAAACGTCCTTGATTTGTTCTCAGTTCAGCAATCTGTCCTGATTTGATTACAATATCATCTACATGACTTGTCTCAAAATCTAACATGGTTTTAGGTATATAATGAGTGTAGTTAAAATACAATAATATAGGCAGTTAGCAGGGGCTAATGACTTTTGAGAAAGTATTCAATGTTTCATTTGGCAAGAGTTACATTTATGATTTCAGCCTGCAGAGATTTTAGGTTACACTCTCAGAAAAAATGGGAAAAATTGTACCTTTGCTTGTCACTTGAGTTTGAGTTGAGATTGGTTTAGCAATTGTACCCTTAGCTGTAGGTAAATGTACCTTTTAAGGTACATAAATTGACTCGGAGGAATGTTTCAGTACCATTGGAGGTACATTATTGTGGTTTGTACCTTTGGGATGAGGGTACAGCCCCAGTGACAAGCAAAGGTACAAAATTTTGCCCTTTTTTCTGAGAGTGTAGGTACTTCTTCCTGGGGCCTCTGGTGAGTCGCGTATGTCTTAGTCTGACATTTGTATAGATGGGACTCTGAACTTACAGGTTCTCCCGCTGCAATGCAAATCAATGCAAAAGTCAAATACAACCAACCAAGGAGGGAAGCAACAAGGTGCTTAAAAGATCGTATCACATACTCATTATCAGAGGTGGCAATTTCAGGTCCAGAAAGTAAAAATCCAGACCAGGATTTTGTTTCAACCAACCACTTGAGTACTATTTGACTCTTTACCCTCGACTGGTTGGTTGAAACAAAATCCTGGTCTGGATTTTTACTTTCTGGACCTGAAATTGCCACCTCTGCCCATCATCAGCATCGATGATGTGTTTTCAGGCAAAGAAACATTTGTCAAATCACAATTTTTTTTACGTCTGGTTAAAATAATGTCATTATTTAATGGTATTTAGTAGCATGGAGTAATCAAACAAGACAACCGTATCGAAAGTGATTATGTAACTTTTATAAATAAAGGACTGCAGATGATAAGATTTTTTTTGTTTGTTTGATTATTTATTGTCAAATCAGTGTCATTTTTTAGCAAAGAGTACAGAACCAAAGATGAGACACAGGGGGACAATTCAATTATCATCCTGGCTGCTGATTTTGTTGGTTGCAGGTAAGTTCAAGTGCATGACGCAAGATAAGATGTGAAACGATGTTTCCTGTATTGCACTGTGCTCCTGTTGTAGAACAGAAGGCGTTCTGTAATGTCCTTTGGTGGTCGTCCCTCCTTCCTGACACACTGCTAAAATTACTGTTACCCCTGTGGAGGCAAGGAATTCTGGGAAGATTCAGGAGTCAGAAAACCACAAATGCTCCAGAATTAGAATTTAGTGATTAATTGTCGACACACAGTGCAAAACGACGAAATGTGTTCTTTGCATATAAGCCACATGTGACATAGCAGGGGGCAGCTAATTCAGCACCCAGGGAGCAGTGCTTGGGCGCGGTACCTTGCTGGTCAGGGATTCGTATCCTGCAATCTTTGAATTACAAGTGCGCATCCCTAACCATTAAGCCACCACTGCCCATTCATATCATGATCAGTGGATTAACAAACTGAAAGTGTTCCTCTCACTAGATGGTGACCTTTCTCATACAAACATGCAATGCAAGAGTTGCACATTTCCTTAATTGTTGCACATGCAACTGATAAGAAATCGAAACGTAGAGAAATGTGACATCCTCGTGATGCTCTGTGACGTCACGTCCCTCTGCGTGTATAGCACATTATTTTATTTACATATAGTATTTGGTTAACTGTATAATATTACATATAAAAAAAAACCTTGTTACATATAGCTGCAGTCATATGTCAAAACCATAGACTAAGACCACAAAAAGTGTAGAAAGTATGGCTTTGTATGTATAGAAGCTTGAGGTGTTAAATCAACAGTACAATCTTATTTTCAAAAAAGAATCAAAAATGACTGTGAATGTTTGACGACTTGAACTGCTTCCTGGTTCCTGAACTAGACACGATTCCCAACTGGCAGTGTAATCCTATCCCATTTTCATGCAACAAACCCTGCAACTTACATTTTTGCGGCAACGGTCAGTATAAGTCACATTTCATTATCTATTTGCCATCTCGCAGAAGTAATTATGGAACTTGGGTATGAAATATATATAGGCTGTTCTAATAGATCCGACTCGATATTCAGTATGTGAGGTAGCTGCTAAAGTGGACCGGTCGGTGTATATGTATACTAGGACAGGAACTACCGTCACCGTATTCACCCCTCGACCTACAGTAGCAAGCGCAGCACCTTATTTTTGCTAAGATGGAACCATCTCTGCCCTTCCGAGGGGAGTTCCCGCCTTTCGATCTCCGCCCTGACACGTGCAATGCATATCGACGTGCATATTTTGGAAATATCACGTATAAATGAAACATGAGCCGGAGGAGTGAGCGCCGGGTTGGAGTTCCGACGGGCTCCCGTACGTATCCGTTTCGCGATGGTCTCTTCCGATCGAATGCCGCCTCCCCCCCGCGCGTGAAGTGCATGACGTCACTGTGGTTGTTTGGGTGAAGGAGGTAAACGGGCGACCGTGTAGATTTTCGCAAAATACCGACTCGGGGGCGGTTTTATGGTGAAGCGTGACATTTCGGCGTCCTGAACGATGTCCACGCCGGCCAGAAGACGACTCATGAGGGACTTTAAAAGGTAGCAGTCGCGAGTGTTTTTACACTATTGTGGGTTTTTTCCCCCCTCGCCCGAGCCGCTGTATTATTAGGCCTAAAGCTACCCAACTAGCTAACAAATAAGCCATATTAAAGTTTCGGTGCTTTTCGACGTGATGAATACCCTTTCTCTATATTTAGTTAATAAACTAACAAGTTACTTAACATCTTTTAGGCAGCGGTGAAAATAGAAAATACTGTCGTTCTTATTAACCGCCGTGTCCCCTAGCTAGTGTATGTAGCGTCTTTTATAATGTTGCCTTGTCCTGTTTTTTGGGGGGGTTAGTTTCAGTCCCAATTTAAGCAGGTAGCTCTGCGGTGTTTATTGTGGATTAATTAATATCCGCCAAATTAAGTCTAACGACGGGGACGTGTCTGATTAAACGATCACTTCGTCCCCGGCAGGATGGTTAATATTATTTTTAGGTGGATGAACAGATTTGGTGCCAAAAAACATACATGTCATATATCTCTAAATCTATGATGTCAGCTCCGTCTTTATAGGGCCGTGTCGGCTTATAATAACATATACTGCAAAGTAATACGTGAAAGACCTGTAGTGCTTGCTTGTTTTTAATTCTCCAATTTGTATGCGATAGCAAAGTCATTTATCCGCCAGTAATTACCCGTGAAGTGTTTAATTCGGTGGATTTACTTTATTTGGAAGATGTTGCATGTATTAATGTAATGGCACAGAGTATATTTCCGTGTGTAGGCCAATATTTCCAGTCATTAGCGCAACACGTAAATCTAACTGCAGCCAGTCTTTAATTGTCGATAGCATGTACTTGCATGCGAGAGGAATGCGACTCTTATTCCTTGTCGTTTGCATGTTTTGCTTTATTGTTTAGCTGCAATAAGCATATATTTTTATAACGAAAAGTTTATTGTCAGTTAACGATCCCTGTGTTTACTGGCGGGTGTCTCTACTCTTGTAAAGTACTTTATCTACTCTGGAGCATGCCTTTCTGTCCCAGCAGACACCCAGCTTAAGGAGTATCTTGAAAAAATGTTCTCGTTGTTCTGTTTTCTGGTCTTTTTTTAATTATTATTATTTATTTATTTATTTATTATTTCACCGGCCGTGGCGTAGTCTAAGCAAGTGTTTCACAAACCAGTCTTCGGGGCACACTGGACGGATCCACATTTTTGCGTTATTCCAGTTCCTTGAGCACCTGCAAGGTATTTAGCGCTTCTGATTGCTTGGGTTAGTTGTTCTGGTAACTCGGATAAAACAAAAATGTGTATCTGTCCAGTGTACCCCAACAGTAACAGGATTAATATTAATATTGGTGGAACCTTGATTTTCAGCCTCTGGGAAACTGTAGGAATTTCACAGAATGTAAACTAAACACAGCACCAACAGGGAGTGTGATTTTCAAACCCTTCATTTTGTAAGCAAGGATAATATCACCTTCCTTGTTTCATATTCTAGATGAGCATGGCCTGAATGAGATTCTTGGTAGCTGTTCCGTTTGTTTGTTAGGAGGTTGTTTTGGGGTGGGGGGGAAGCTTGAGATGAATTGGAGAATCCAGCCTGAGACAGATGGATAGGGGCTCTGTACTGTTGGCTAGCGGTGAACATTGGGTTGAGCCAGTCTGCGATCAATTGCTTGCCATTTCCCTTCCCACCATAACATTCGGGGCCTCTTTGTGATCCCTCTCCATCAGTTCTGTGCCGCAGGTCCCTCTCTGTATCCCCAGCCATTTAGGATTTATCATAAGTCAGTAAACTTCAAAACAATTAGAGACATGAGCAACTGCTGAAGCTAAGAATAAGACTGTCAGTTTCGAATGAGTGACTCTCTTTAGGATACTTATAAAGTGTTCCTGGTCTAACATCAGGGAACCGGTCATGAAATTCCTGGAAAAAAGTAATGGAATAAAAAAAAGAATCATGTTTTCCAGGCCTCGAAAAGTTTCGGAAAATAAAAAATATCAGGGAGTTTTGAAAAAGTCATGGGATTTTTGAGAACTATGTATATTTTTTAATCAACATTTTCAGTATAATCCTGTCTCGCTCAAGCGGTATCTTGATTCTTTATGCATTACCACTGGTCGTGAGTAAGGAAGGCCGTTGGGACAGAAAACGAGAGAAATTATTTCTCTGTCATTTTTTTTCCTCTGGACGTAGTATTTTTTTACCACTCTATACGTCTAGACATGGCACTTTCCTACGGAGCATTGACATTCAAATACGCATTTAGAAATCAGTGGTGACATGCATCTTTAATTTGTTCTTTAATTGATGGGCTTTTCATGACGTGTTTTTTTAGAGTACAATCCCAATAAAAGCTAAATGAAGTCTAGTTAAGGGTTAAGGCTGGGAAACGCTAAGAATGGATTTGCTACATTTGTTTGCAGGCTGCAAGAAGACCCTCCCACTGGAGTGAGTGGCGCTCCATCAGAAAATAACATCATGCTGTGGAACGCTGTTATTTTTGGGTGAGTGCTTAATCCGCCTTTGCCATTGCTCTGTTATCATGATAGAGGCGAGCTATGAGCAAGGCATGTGGCATCCACAAGGCCAGATTTGCCATTAATTTAGAAATAGGGATGCGCTTCCATCTCTCAGTCACCGTAACGTTGCTGTCAAGTTGTAGCCTGCAAATGCATGAGAGCCTTGCAGCATTGACGGGAAGGGTAGTATTTGACTGGTGAGCAGGAGGAATAGTCTTGACGCGCCCCTAAAATTGCTACATAAACACAGACGGAAACCAAGCTTTAATTGAGCAGCCCTGTCTGGACAGTAAAAGGGTGTCTCTCAGGGTCTGTAAATATCGTAGGGGTGTCTCAGGGGGAGTCTTGATGACGTTTGAAGTCACTGTGGCTTCCGCTGAGAACGACTCGCAGGGTCGGTATCATCGGGCGAGTCGCTCTGGGTTCCTCAACGGGAGTGTTGTAGTCTCATAGCACGTAGCTGGGGTCCTGAATCGCCATTTCTGTTACCCTTGTGCTGGAAAGGTTAGTTTTACGAGCCATGCCGAAGTTGACCAGCATCTTCCTCATTCAGCATTACTAAATTTTACTAAATTACTAAATTCTGTACGAATTTGACTGTACTACATCAATACGTAGTGTATTATGGGAGCTGGAAGTTTCTAGCTAAAGACAACATACAGCTAACAGTGTATTCCTCTGTTTGTCTTGCAGGCCTATGGGGACTCCTTTTGAAGATGGTGAGTGCGGTAACTCAGCCGAATGAATGGCTGTATTGATAGTGATAACCCTAAGGAAGCTGTCACATGGATTCAGTCGATTCTTTACTTCTAATCTCTCTCCCGTTGCGATTGATGCCTCAGTGCAAGGAGCCGTGAAAACACTGGGCTCTGCTTCATTAATTAACAATCAGGCCTCCATACTGTACTGAACGTGCATCCATAAAATCATGGCCCATAATGATGTCATAATTTTTTTATGCTGCAGAGTAGGCTGTAATATTTGTGCAGGTTTCGCACATGTTATTAGCAAAGGGGACAAGTTTTGGTCTCAGTGAAGGACTGATTGTCTGTATATGGAACTGCTCGCTACTGCTTTTTTTTAACCTTTTAATTGTGTTTCTCTCTCTACAGGAACATTTAAGCTTGTGATAGAGTTTTCAGAAGAGTATCCAAACAAGCCTCCCACAGTTCGATTCATCTCTAAAATGTTCCATCCAAATGGTCAGTAATTCTCCTTAGTGTGATAGTGTTTTAACACCCCCTGTAAAATATTCCCTTTAAAGGCAGTGTGTTTTTTATTTTGCCAAAAATAATTACGTGGCTGATTTCAGGCTCTATATCTCCAGTGGTGCACAGTTTCAGTAGTATATGGAATACTATTTATTTTTTTTATATAACATATGGCGTTTGGAATGATTACGTCGCATATTAGTCTAAAAAGTCAGTCACCAGCTTTTTAGTATCCGTTTCCTCTCCTAGTAGAATAAACCATGTTTGTTATAATACATGTTTCTTCCAATATTTTGAGCTTTTCGAAAAAATTTAACCGACCAGTTGTGGTAGAGCTATGTATTTCTGAAAGGAAGTTCATGCACGTTTTACACACTCCTACAATAATTGTTATTGTGAGGAAAGTCACCTGACATGTGCCTTTGGGGGTCAATGCCAGGGTAGGCGTGACAGTTAAATGAATTTGTGATGAATAAGTCGGTTCAGAATGAACAGATTATGTACAAATGAACATATGTTTTGATCTAAAGTTTATGCAGATGGGAGTATATGTCTAGACATCCTCCAGAATCGATGGAGCCCCACGTACGATGTATCGTCTATCCTGACATCCATCCAGGTCAGTCACACTTCTTTCTTGGTACCAGGTCTCTCAGTCTGTGTATAAGGGAATCCATCTCCTCCCATGGGCGTCCCACTGAGACTGATAGATGTTGGTGGCATAGAAGCATGCATAGATAATACTGAGGATCCAGATTGGATCTTTTTAAATTGATCACTCAGAACCAGAATTCACTTTATTGGCTGGTTTGTCTTGTATTGGTGCATGCATTCACAAGCAACAGAAATAATAATAGAAAAATATGTATAACTAAAATATATTTATGTATGATCGGTGGTGCAGATCAGTGCCGATCGCAGTCAGTAAATAGGTATCTACACAATGTGCGATGTGTACAAGCCAGATTGATGTCGGCCTCCTAGAAGTGTGTGCAGATACCGCTGAGAATCCTGACCGGATATTTTTCAAATCTTAAAATGTCATTGCTGGTCTCCTCTGTTTTTGTGGATGATGGTTACTTTTCGGGTGCTGTTTAAATATACCATGCCGTCGTTGTGGCTTCGCGGGTGCCTTCACTAACCCCGCTACCAAGGCTGAGGTACAGATGATTAAATCCTCCCCTTGTTAGAGACAGTGGGCAGTATGTGCCTCAGTGGGTTAAGGTTCTGTGCTTGCAATCCGAAGGTTGCCAGTTCGAGCCCTGGCCTCAACACAATATTCACATGTTTTTTGGGTCCTGGAGCAAGGCCCTTAACCCCCCAGAAATGTTCCAGGGATGCCGGGAAAATGGCCTGACCCTTGGCCCAGACCCCAAGCCTCACTCTCACTTGTGTGTGCGTGTCTGAATGTTTCAAAGCAGAGCAACCTGGCATCTAAAAAGAAACATTCCAATGTACTTGTGTAAATGTCAAATGAAGCTTCATTTTATCGTTGCATTTCCCTCTCACAATATTGAGGGCTCTCATCCTAATCTGAGTACGTGGCAAAAGCGAGGACGCTGCACCAGCCCAGGAGTACAATTTTGTGCAGGGAAATTTCCGTGTCACCATGCGTTCTCTCTCTCTGTCGCTCTCAGTCCCTGTTGGATGAACCAAACCCTAACAGCCCAGCCAACAGCCAGGCTGCCCAGCTTTACCAGGAAAATAAGCGGGAGTACGAGAAGAGGGTGTCGGCCGTCGTGGAGCAGAGCTGGAGTGACCCTTAACGCCAGAATAAGCAGAATTTAAAAAGCAAACAAACGTGCTTCTCATCACTGTTATCGAATCCAGTCTTTTATTTACCTCATCAAGAAAGGAAATCAATATCTGAAGAACTATTAAGTGCCACAAGTTAAAAAAAAAAATGTAGGGACTTTCTTGCTTGCCAACTTGTTTGAAGAAACCAACCTCTTGAGGTTCGTGTTAATTTTTTTTCTTATTGCATGATGTGAAATAAGTTATTGCTAACAGAATTTGTAATATATCTTTTTTTTGTTGGTGGAGTTATACTGTTAAAGTTCAGTTTCTAAGGAACCTTTTTATTTTATTATTTTTTTTTTTCCTGGTTTTAACAATTTTTTGTTAAAGTACTTGTCCAGTACTTGTCCAGTTTATAGAATGGCAGACGTATGCTTATTACTGAAAGAATGGCTATTTGCAGTTTTTAATTCCAACAATATTAGTGCTGTATAGCTTGTGCAAAAATGACATCATCTGCTACTGGTGATGGTAAGCCTCTGCAGCACTGGAATCTCACTGGCAGCATTCCACTGCAGAAGGAGGGTGTGATTGGCCAGGGTATGCTGGATGGCTGGCTCCGTCAGCGCCCCCTGCAGGTCTGTCATGCACACACAGGGTCTCAGCAGTTGAGCTTACAGCTCCTCCAGCTAGCATCTTTATAGGGGGTGGGGGGCAATCTGATTGGCAGACTGTTCGGTGGGTGGGGGATGTGTGCGTCATATGACGCAGACCCCTGGGAGCCTTGCAGAAAGCGGAGTATCCCACAGGACAATGACAATGAGGTTATATTAGATATTTAAAATTGGGGGATGAAATGAAAACGTAAAGCAGGTATCCACGATATCAAGCTGCATGCCTGGCGTCTTATGTTGATTGTACTTTTGGAATAATTTTTTTCCGTAATTAAAACTGGTGTATATAAATGATGTTAACTCACGCTGCTTTTTGTGTGTCTGTCCAATGAGAGGAAATCGATACGAGCTTCTGCATGGGCACGTGAGATTGCAAATGCGCAATTCAAATCAGGCATTTCGCAATCTGCGCCAAAAACGGACCCGAAGAGCAGATTATTCTTCCCCTCATTAACAAATGCTGTCATTCTTCCTTTGTCTGCTCTGAGCAATGCGTCACCTGTGAGCTTGCTGCAAACGCCGTTATTTATATTAAGATAAATATGACAGTTATGTATATCCACAATAAGATTACTGAAGTGACTAAGCAATAAATGCCCTTCGCTGAGGTGGCAGGTAGACTTCTGAACACAAGACCGATTTGTTACGTCCTAGTAATACTTCACTAGTACTCAAGAGGACGGTGTGATGCTCTATATTTCTCATTCTGCGCTCTCCTATTCCTTTACATACTGCTTCCTTGCTCTTTTTTTGAAGACAATAACAAAAATGGCCAGACAATGAGCAGGAGAATTGTTGTGGTAGAGCGCACTTGTGTTTGAATTACCCTGTTGACGTTACTATAGACCAGAAGGCCGCCTTCACAATCGAGAATGCAGAATCAACAATGCCGCTTATTAAACGTCAGCAATACCTCTGCGTCCTCATGGCAGGTGTGTGCGGAGGGTCTGTGTCATAGTCTATGTAAGGATTAATGCACTCTATATATGTATTTTTATATGCACGACCTCTTATACCATGGTCACTACACATTCGGCCTACGCATTCATACCTAAAGATATTATTTTCACATTTACAACCCAATTAGTAGAACTACTTTCTTCCGCCAAGGATTAAGCACTTCCAGTTAGTTTCCGTTAATTGTAAATTGTGTTCTATGTCTGGAATTTTAAGTAACTTTAGTTATAATTAGGATAATGAAATTTTTTCGTGGGGTATTGATTTGCTACTGTGATTTGCCTGGCTGACACTCTGACCAGTCGGACTGGAGAATTTAACAGCACTGTGGTTTAAGTGCCTATTACTGAGGGTCTGTCTACACAGCTGTGAACTCTTAGATCTTGGGTGAGCAGGGACCTTCTCCTGGCTGTTGGAAGTGCCATCCTGAGTTACGGCTCAGATGAAATCAGGCCTGTCTGTCCAAGAGCTCGTCCAGTCACTAATCCAGGTGGCTGAGACCACTAGCAAGACATTTTGTTTGGTCGAGACGAGTCAATCCCCGACCCCACTTGAAAAATCGGCCCGCTTAGCGTAGCACGTCCGGTAAAGCCGCCACTTTGACTGGCACCGGGGCTGCGATTCAGCTCCAACCCATCGGCAGTCACTCATAATCACATCCGACTGCGTCCAAGTGGCCTGGCTAGTCGAGTGTTTCCCTGACCCTGTAATTTCAGTCGTTTGATGAAGTTCTGCCAAGAAGCTGGAGCCTGGAGCTGGGCGCTGTTCTGCTACACTGTTCCACCCCACCACTGCCTTCAATGCTGCTAGTATGCTGCGCACATACGCTACACTCCCCTACTCTTCACCACCCTCTGAAAAAAAGAAAACAATTCTCGAATGGCTATAAATTTTCACCCTCGACTCCATGTCCGCATCGTCCAGCACTCGTGCGGGAAACGTCGTCAGCAGAGCGGCATGCAGACCCTTGCGATATCGGAGTTTCCCGCACACATTCTGCAGGGGGGTGGGAGCGTGTGTGCCAGTGGAGGCGGGGTGGCTGATGCTAGAGAATAGCCAGAGCTCAAAGACACTGGTACTGGAGATACAGGCCTGGAGCAAATTGACTTGGAGACCTTCGCCTGTGGTGCTGTTTTAATAGCTCCCCCAGGGCGGGGGAGCAAGTCTTATTAGCAAGTCTTTCGCAGGTTTTGCCACTCGCCGCGCCTCCTCAGATGGTCACGTAGGCCATCTTGCGGCAGGCTGCGCACGCACAACGCGTCAAAATTCCAGAACCTGAACCGCATGGGTATGAAATCAACATGCCGTGATGTCAAGGCCATTGAAGGGTATCTGCTCCCTAAATGCAAAGTGGTTCTGATGGAGGGACCAGCAGAAGTGTCTATCACCACTCAAGCCACACATTTGTATGGGGCCCCCATGATTGGTAAGGCCCCCTTGTTGGCCACAAACAGTCACAACACTAAATAATAAATATACACATTCTTTATTCAGAGACTGCATGATGTGCTAACCATGTAGCTAGCTATTCTTTTCTGACTTTTCTTGTTAGCTATTTATCTTGTGTT
>JAODLD010000003.1:420720-437499 GCA_026781065.1 Mormyrops boulengeri | reverse complement strand
GCGGCGCCCCGGCCCGCCCCCCCCGCCCCCCCCCCCCGGGGAGGGAGGACATTAGACCTACAGAACCAGTAGGTCAGGGATCTCCAATAACCCTCACAATACAGTGGCAGTCTGTGAGGAGGACAGGAATTTCTTCCTGGCACATAACTTGATTTGATCTGCGCTTTACTCATATCATAATCCTAAATATGAGTGTCCATTTCATTTGCGTAATCTCAGAGGTGGAAAGTTCAGGTTCCGAAAGTACAAATCCAGACCAAGATTTCGTTTTAACCAACCAGTTCAGTATAAAAACTCGTACTCACAGTTATACTCAACTGGTTGGTTGAAACAAACTCTTAGTCTTAGTACTTTGTGGACCTCTGCGTAATCTTTACTAATCCAGAGAAATTTGTGCTGAAGAACAAGGCAAGCCTCATGATGGTAAGCAACAAAAAGAGTCAAGTAGCACAGCTACCAGATTGTTTCAATAATAAATGCATACCAGGGAGTCTAACCTTTATTTCTAGGAATTTGAGTTACATGAACTGTTAGATGAACTGTATCTCCACCCTGATCCAATCCATCCCTGGAATCGACTTCTAAACTCTGCCGAAGACACGCCATAATTAAACCCTGGCTTCTCATATCAAAGACCACAGCAAGATGTGAATAAGCCAAGGCCATTTAGGAATGAATCACAGTTAAACTCCTGTTAAAGCCAGCGGAGACCGAACTGCTGCTGTTTTGGACAATTTTGCGTTGCCATAGCGTTTGATGGTCAACCTAATACCGGCAGAAGTCAGAATTAATGAAGCCTAGCTGATTGGTTTAATTACATCAGTAGAGATAAATACAGCCAGCTGGCCAGCTTACGAAGGACCATGTGGGTTTTTTAAAAAGAGTGGGTGTTAAGGACTATGTGTGCATGACATGGTCTGCATAGGCGTTCGTGGGAGATAAGTTTTAAATAGTTCCATCACTGCTCTTTGTGCTGCAGCTATTTAAGGCTGCTATATTCTATTGATCCAAAAAAGTTTGCACCAGCAAGGAGAAAATGATAAGCTTACTTTAGTAGCTTAAAGAAGCAACCCACCAAATTATGTAACTGGACTTAAGGCTAATATCCATAAGCAGTCTTCATTGTTTGGGTGAAATGTTGGTTCCATAAGCCAGTTCAAATTTTTGTGCGTTAAACTCCAATAAATAATAAAATGCTGCAATAAAAAAAATAAAGCCTATATTTCCTAGCATAAGTTTGTGTAAAAGAGATTCTGGACTGTCAGTCATTTCCTGGTTGAGTTTGTTTTTGCTCTGTTGAGCCCTGAGGTCGTGGTATGGAAGTGAAGGGTAATGAAGTAAGATTACCAGGTCAGCTCAGGCCAATAATCATCAAATTTATAAAAATTGTGAAGGTTTTCAGTATTCGGACCAATAACTGTAACAGGGTCTTGTTAAAAGCCTCTGCTGACTTTGATCTAGACAGGCTATGCTTATTAAAGCAACAGCTCTTCAGTCTGCAGACTCTAAAACCTGGTTTTGTTTGTGCATGAAACCATATTTGTCCGTATTTCATATCTTCTGTCATAATTCAGAATAGTGGTGCCTCGGTTTGAATCTTCAAGTTGTTCTTTGTGATTCCACAGAGGTGAGGCCTGCATCCAAATTAACCTTAAAGGAGAGTTGCATTTTATAACATCGTCCTGCAGAGGGTGCTGTTGCCCTGCAGGTTTCCCTTTCGACGCTAACGGAAATTTCGGCGGGGCTCCTGGCTCACCTGCCCAGACTGGTGTGCTATTGATGCACTTGAGGGCTCCTGGCTTCTGTCCGGCTCGCACATCATCATCATGACTGAATCAACATCATTATTTTCCTGCCCATGGATAACCCCGGATCGAAGGCTCGGGAACGGGATACGGCACCGAGCGAGAGGAAAGCATGAGGGCCTCAAATATAGAGAGAGCTAAAAATAGAACGGAAATTTCCCGATTGCATCAGCTGATGTGATGAAAGTTTCTGTCCTACCAGTAGTCAAGGATTTTCTCCCATCCACTAAGCGTTTCTGTACGTCTGCTCGATTCAACTAGCTTTACTGACGTTGCACACGCACAAATGTATTGTCAGAACGCTATGAGTGACACTAAGCCAGCCACTGAAGTTAAATGTCAAACGTGGATTGCAAAAACACACATTCTTACTATATTAGCAACCAGATATTACGTAATGATTATGCATTATACAAGTTTAGATGCATGGCTGTTGATGCCAGCAACAACCATACATGCAGCGGTTGTAGAAAATTAATCAACACCATTCTGTCCAATAAGATTCAAGAATTCAGCAGTGCTGTGATATACAGCTCATTAATGAGTGTGAGTCTGTTGTTGGTGTCTGTCAGCGTTCTCCTTGCATAGATATTGGTGCAGGGCAATGGGACACCGTCACCTGCTTTGTAACTCAGCCCCTCACAACATTGTGTCAGATCCCGTTGACTGGGAATCTTAGCAAAGGATGTGTTTCTGTTTATTATGGGCTACATGCATAAGGGCTCTACACAATAAACATCAAGGTAAAGAAATATGAAGTGTCGTGCTACTTCCTACATAGAAATGACCTGGAATATTGGACAGTTCTAGAGCAAGCGTGTTGAGATTGATACCAAAAAATCAAAAATCTGACAGCTGTGGTATGTAAATGTGGTTCTGGCCATAGTTCAATTGTTAAATTCAAATCTGTCATTCTTTTTTGTTTGTGAAATCACTATGTTTCCCAGATCTGCCTTGTCTTCTATTTTTTTTTCTTGTTCCCTCATTTTAAGTAAATTTACAAGGCATGGATTTTCAAATATAAACCAAAAGTAAGGTCTGAAAATAGAAAACTAACAAACAGTTCTGGTCCACTAAACAAAATGGCAGCTCAATTTTTCAATTCGTTTTTTTTATTTCGGACAGGGATTCAGCTCAAGGAGAGGGATTATTTATAAAAGTTTGACAATTACGTCACTTCCAAATGCAGTTTTTGTGTCATATTCCCAGAGCGTTGAAGGACACGTCATTTCTCAATGCCTTCACTGCAAGCTTTACAGTGCGTAAAGGTATCGTACCCTTCGTCTGGTTGGAGGTTGCCCCCACGCTTTATTGATATTGCCCATCAGTGGCGGCAGATCTCTTACATAAACGCGAAACGATTTGCTGGGAAGTTTGAAGAATGGGGACGAGAGGCCCACCATAGCTGCCACTGAATTTGTGTTTCAGGTTCGTCCTTCTTATGGTGTCTACATGTCAGCGACACGGACGCAAAGCTGACCTGATCATGATAACAGACTGGGCTTTGCGCTTAATTAGGCTACTATCCGTGTACGTGCTGCTCTGTATTCCGTGGCTCCTCATTGGAATTCAATGCGATCTCCAGTGACCATCTCCACTATGAATAATTGTGGATGCCGCTTTGACATAACAGGGACATCCGGATCAATAGGATACTGGAGTTCCTCTATAGCGGGCGTCAGCGAAAAAAAAAATGAATGGGCGCATGGAAATCCAATCTAATATATAATTTGGTCATAACGCACAAACATTGGGAATCAGTGATAGGATATTTGTGTCGACGCATGAGCAACATTCATTTAAAAATGAATAAAAAAAACTTAAAGTTAAGAAATACAGAATGGAACTATGAGAATCTCGTGTTGGATGGGAGTTTTGGACAGTTTGAGAAAATAACAGTTTTGACAAACAAAAATGTATTTGAATGCAGAATATAGCCTACGCATAAAATTTGTATCCCCTGAATAATGTATATCTGTTGTGTATTTTAGCCTTTTACTTGTATATTTTATAGAGTGGTATGGGAGTTCCTATTATAAATCTCGTTAAATTTCATTGTTGTTTGAATTAAGAGAGTCATTCCAACATAATATGCAGGATGCTTCCAAAACATGTTTTTTTTTCCCACAGCGGAGCCGTTAACAAAAGCAATCGCCTCTTTCATGCAACTAACAATAAACCATCACTAAACTACATTCGGTATGGAAATATACTCAATAACAGAATAACCGCAGCACATTTAATAATACCTTTATCTTGTGCAACCTTACGTTTGGTTGGAGTGATTCTGCTGTGGGCAACTGGGCGCACACGTTGGAGTTATTGACGTTTGGGGCACACGCTGTCCCTGCTAGAGCAGGATAATTATCCCTATCAGAGAGACCCAGGAAGAGGGGGCAGCGAGGCAATAAAAAAAGTTGAGTAGTTTCCAGCTCCGTCTTTCCTTTGGGTCCTGCGAGAGAGGCAGCGCATCTGGAACCGACACTAAATCTGGGCACGACGCTGCGGGTTGTTTAGCTTACCGAGGTAATTAGAATATATTTTGATTTCAGCTGTTACCTGGAATTTTACTGCATTTGTCTTTATGTCCTTAGCATCTACATGGTATGTCAATTTTAAAACGATTTCTCATCCATTGACGTAAATGATTCGGACACAGCTGCAGAAAATGGGTATAGTGTGTCATTGCTGAAAGGCTGGTGCGTTTCATTCGTTAATTTGCTGTCAGTGTAATATTGTTGTCGCACATTCTGTGTGTGTGCTGATAAATGGGAAACAATTCAGTGCCAAACTGATATCTGAAACTTCTAACATCCAAAAGGCCTATTCAAGGGTATATTCAGTATTCTAATTACCAATTACCAATACTGTAAATCAAATACTTGATTTACTTGACAAATACTTTTAGAAATGCAGCATTTGAAAGGGTTTAATTATAATAAATTTAAGTTTTAAAGACAGAGCGGTAGATCGACGAGTAAACGCAATTGTGTTCTTGGTTTCTTTATTTTCGTAATGTTGACTGGATGATGCCAGACAGGTTTGCTCAGATTCCCCTGAGCAACAATGACTCCCACGGGGCATGGCAAAACCGTCTTCCGGAGACCCCAGCGACGCCAGGTGCCCGTGAGCAAGGACCGCAGCCCGGTCCCGGTAGCGGAACCCCGGCGTGCGGTCGGCTGTGATGCGTCTCCGCAGGAAGTTGTGGCCCGGGGCTCTCCGCAGCCGCCTCCGCCCGGAAGCGGCGCCTGGGAGAAGCCCGCCGATGCGGTGGTGGACGAGCTGCCTCCGGGGAAGCAGCAGCTGATGGAGAAGTTCTTCAGCCCAGTGCAGAATGCCAGAGGAGGCATGGGCAAGGGCGGTTCAGAAGGAAAGCCAGCAGAGAAGGATGCTCATGAGCGCCACCGTCAGCAAAGGGAGCACCAGCACCCACACCATTGCCACCAGCAGGGGGCGCAGTGGACAAAGAATAAGCAAAATCATAGGTAGGTTCACTGAGCAGAAATTGTATAGGGTTCGGAAGCTGCAGCCTGTCCACATCTTCAGCTATCTACCTGTCAGATGTAACATCGCAGAATGGGTGACCGAGAATGCTGCAGTCACTTCAACAATAAGCCATTTATGCGTGTTTAGAAACTCTGGTATATTCTGCTGGTAGGACAGTATATTCTTATTGTACTCAATTTCCAGCAAAATACTTTGACTTTGAGTACAGTTCCCAGTAGGTATTGTGCTTTTCCAAGAAAATTAATGTTCGCATACCTTTTTATAGAGTATAATAAATTATTTTTACTCCTCATTAACATCAATCAATAGTCCATATGTATTTTTCACTAGTGTCCGTATTCCACTGCATTTTTGCGAGGATAAATGTAGGCGAGAGTTATGGCTATAAGAAATGTTCCTGGAGAGGTGAGCATAAATTACTTGATAACAATGCAATATTAAACGTATTCTGAATGCAATTTACCCTAGAAAATCTGGCTGCGGTTACCAACTGATCATGGAGTTATTTTATTCATACTGCCAGCCGTTGGGGGGGGGCTGGAGTAATTCTGATGACTTGCCAGTGCTTATTAGCTGTTGCCAGATTCAGCCTTGGAGCCATTCAGACTGGGAGGGTAATCTCTCGACATGTACTGCCAGTACTGCAGAGGTAATATCGGTTACCAATTTACAGAGTTCTTTTACCTTGCATGTAAAATTTCAATGGTTTATCTGGAAAGAATACATACGCTCTGAAGCCTTCCCTGCTTCCCATATCAGTAGAGAGAATGTAGAAACCATTGCCAGAATGTAAGTTTGATTTTTTGTACGTGCAGGGTAGCTCGGCAGGTAGCATTGTTCGCTAACATGGCCAGGGCTTTTGGTGCGACACCGGGCCAAATTCTCTGCGTGTAGCGTTTGCCTGTCCCCCTGTGCTTCCTCTGGATGGGCCAGTTCCTTGTTTTCTCCTAAATTGATCTTACAGCACGTGCTCTGCGCTGCCTGGCATCCCAGCCAGGATGTGCTCTGTGCTACTTGGGATTAACTGCAGGCCAAACGTAACTCTGCACAGGATAAGCAGTGATAGTAAATGGATTCATGGGAGATCAAGGAAGGTGTTGTTGGATCGGCAGTATAGATGTGGTGAGTTTAATTAATTCCATCCATCCATTTTCTAAACTGTCCAGTACAGGGTCAAGGGGTGGGGGGCCTGGAACTTGTCCTAGTGCATTATACTCCTTATTATGAAGGCGGAATTGTGAGTTTCAACCCCCCCGAAAGCCATCAAAGTAGAAGTACCTCATAGATGGAAGGAAGACCTAAGAAACTAAATATTCCGAGCATTAAAACAAAGTAATTGGCCTGGGCTGAATGAATGAATTCAGTCTAATAATTATAATATAGAGATTAATACAAGGTAAGTGACCGATTCTTTTTTAGCCAATAACGGTGTCTGAAAGTCAAAGCAGTGCATCTGAAGCGCCGTGTATTCACTGCGCATTGACTTCAGACAGTGAAGCAATGCAGCCAATGCGATGAGTCTTTGTAGGTTACCATGGCCCTGTATGTTTAAGGCTGCAATGCATCAGGGTCCAAGCTGGAGAGAAATAAGGGAGAATATGAAAGGCCTGGTTTTATTCTAATCTCATTTCTGTAGTTATAGCACGACAGTGGACAGCAATCGCTGTCCTCATCATCACCATGGCTACCACAGCACTGACCCTCGTCATGGACACTTGCATCATCCTCATTGTGACCACCGCCATTGCCATTATCACCAGCAACAACGTAGCACCATTGCAACCCCTCATGAATCGGGCCCAGATTCCTCTACTTCTTCTGGTTCTTCATCGTCTTCCTCCTCCTCCTCTTCTTCATCTTCCACCTGGTCTTCTGAGTCCAGCCTGGACAATGAGACCTTCCTGGCAGACAGGAAACAGAATCTATACCAGCCACAGCATTCCCGATCCTGCACTGACATTTCCAACGGCAGGAGGGCCTTCGAGGAGGACACCAAGCCCTTACTTGAGGATGACAGTCATCTATACAAGTCTCTCAGCCTTGAAGGTAACCCTGCCTCCCGCAATACCGTAGATGGACAGAAGGGGGCAGAAAAGGAGAGAGCTGGTTCTTCCAACTTGTTCCCCACTAAGGGTATTCTGAAGAACCGACAAGGACCAGGAAGTGGGGTAGCAAGTGCAGGCAACTTCCGCAAAGCTAAATCAATGGAAGCCCTCTCCCACAAAGGCGAGAGGGCGGGAACAGGGACAAGGTCCTGGAGTGGAGGACTAGGAAAGCCTAAGATGGACCCTAGTGACGTGGAGAGGAGGAAAGAGGAGGCCAGACAGAACTTGGTCAAAGAGAAGCTTCAGTTCTCCACCTTCCTGAATGAGATAACCAGACGGGTCCTAAGCCCGTCCCGGCTCAGCTCCCTGGGCGTCATGGGAACCAGCCGGCCGAACAGCCCAGGCCAGAACTCTCTGAGGTACCCTGAAGAGGAGTGCAAGGGAAAGATTGAGGGAAAGATGGATAAAGGGAAGTCGGGATGGCTGCGGGGGTGTCCCGATAGTCTGGGCTCTGAGGCCTCCAGCATCCAATCTCACTGTACCAGGCGCACCCAGATCACCAGGCATCAGGACCAGAACCTCCCTCATCCCCACCACCGCTCACCTGTTGCTGGCTCCTCCCCCAACCCCCACCACAGCCTAGAAGGCCACACCCCTGAATACCACAGTGACACCAGCACCAGCCCCGAAAACAGCCTCCGCCTGGGACAAGGGCAGAGTAGTGGAAGTGGTAAGCAGTCCCAGGTTGGCTCTACGATCCAGCTAACAGACTGGACCAGCACCAGCCCAGAGCTGAGCCCCCACCTGCCAAGGCACTCCCCCAGACAACCTCCCTCCCACCATCAGCCACACAATCCCTCCCCACAAGCACGCCACCACCAAGGGCCTCAGTATAACCCTTCCCGCCAGCCCCCCCACTCTACACCAGGTCTCCTGGTCTCCCCCCACCTGGAAGCTCCAACAGCAGGCCAAGGGCTGGAGACACGCTCCAGTCAGTCCAGTTCCTCCCAGAACACCACCAGCTCCAGTTCCGAGGAAAAACATTTATATGATAGCAACACTAACCAGGGCCTCAAGGTCAGTGGAGAGGGACTCCGGGGGGCGGGGGGCATTTAGATGTGGTTAATTATGTACACCAAGGTCCATATCTATACCCCTGGTTTGGCCATTCACTAAATGATATAAGTAATTTGTATTATGCATGCCATTTTCAACTATAAAATGTATGATGGAATTTCTTGATGTGAATGCTTGCCTGAAAATCCATGACGTCTTGCCCGGCTTCGTTTTCAGGAAGGAATGTCTGAGGCTGACAGAATTCGGTAAGTTTCCTTCACCATCTTTCAGGTTCTCCTTGAACATTTACAGCCGTTGCTGCATTGTGACAAGACTTCCAAAACTGTAGGAATTATACTGCATATAGAGAAATGTATAAGGTATTATATAAAGTGTTCGTTTCTATTAGATGCCCCATACTCCCTCCCGTATTGGCCCCCCGCATTTCATTCTGTATTCCAGGTTCTTGTGGGATCAGAACAAAGATCTGCAGCAGAACCTGCTGTGGACGTCTCCGCGCGTGGAACGCATGGGGGCGGAGTTTAAGAATAACCACCAACAGCTGGAGACGGAGCTTCAGAGGAGTCGCATGGAACTCACCAGCCTGCAGGACAAGTTCAAGAGGTTAGGGCGTGTGGGGGCGGCAGTGTCCCATCCATTCAAACACAGCGTCCATCACGCAGGAACAACTGAACACTGATATCTGACAAAACTAGATTGACTCTACTCATAAAGAGCCCTATGATCGAGTTCTTCCTCCCTTCTTCTGTCACACTCACTTATTATATTTTTGTTTCTCTCTTTATCTTCCCAGGCTACAGGATAATTACTCCTCGACTCAACAGACCAATAACCTACTCGAGCACAAGCTCTGTTCAGTGGTGAGCCTTAGGTCTTGGGAGCCAAGGGTCTGCTTAAGTCGTTTAACCTTCCATAACTCCATAATGGCATCGTTACAGAAGATATTCCACACATGGTAGAAAGACAAATAGCACATATAAGCAGAATGTGAGTGGTAGCGATAGTTGCAGAGATGGGTACCCAGCCAACATATTTCTCATCATCTGGGCCAAGAATGAACACCTCAGAGGGTTCAGAACTTCCACAACAGCAGTTTATATCGGAGGTGGAGACAGCTGCTCCCATTCCCACAATGCATCAGTGCTGAAATCAGTTTTGCTTGCTGCCCGGTCTCCTTTGGCAAACCACCAGGTTCAGGACATGGACAGGGAGCGCAAACGTTTCAACCAGCGTATCTCAGAGCTGACGGAGGAGTTGTCCATCGCGAAGAGCACCATCCAAACCTTGGAGAATATCAATGTGAGAACTCTGCCCTCAGTATACATATAGGCTGCATAAATACATATGTTTGGTGTAGTTCTGAATCTGTGGTATATGTAAAGCATTTTGCTAGGTAACTGGGGGCCTACATTGGCCCTTAGGAATTATGATCTGTCCGTTACTGTGAATTTGGAATTATGAATTATTCCCTCAATATTTCAGTTATTTGACATAATGTTCATTCTTTGCCCCAAGTTTTGTTATGAAATCCAACTAAACGGCAAATTCACAAAACCTAGTCAGTCCACAGGATATATTTTCGAGAAAATTTCTGTGGTCTTGCAGTGAGTTTTGGAAATTGAATGAAAGTTTTTCCTTGGATTACACGAGGACTGAATGGGTTTCGGTCCCACTACTGAAACTCATGAAGAGGAAGCCTGATTTTAGGTCATTGGCCGTCTCAGCTCAAAGACAACAAGAGCAGTGAGGTTTGTAAATTAGTCATTAAAACCAGCAAAAAAGAATATTTAAAAAAAAAACATTTCGCTGAAAGGAACAGCAAGGATAAAATACAGAAGGGCAAAGTGCAGGACGTATGACTGTGGTGTGTTTGAATTGCTTTATATATCACACAGGTCCTTATAGCTTACCCGTTTAGCTTATTTTATCGTATCATTGTGGAAGCGGCGACAGACGTTATCGAGTTAAAGGTTTCAATACCTCAAAGCTGTCAATGTCACTTAGGTGCAACTGGCTGTTCATTGCTCAGACCTGGCTTTGCTCTGTAAATTGAAAAAAGATTAGTTTGAATTCATAACTACATATTAAAACAGGATATATGCAGAATGTAAGCGTTTTAATTTTGGGGGGATTTTTTTGTGCCTTGCATAGAATAATTTTACAGATGCTGGAAAATATCTCCAGTATAGCTGAAAAATCTCCTTAAACATTTGTTGTGATCTTATTTTGAAGCAGCCGCATTTCTTTCTCATCAGGTCCCCTCTGTGCTGCAGGAAGCTCTGAAGAAACACCTTCAGGCGGAGGAGGCCGTCACTCAGTTCCTCCTCCATGTGCCGCCCCCTCCCGCTCAGTTCATGGACAGTGAGCATTTTAACAAGCCTTCTCTGACCGGTGATGCCCAATTGCTGGGGGCGGTGCCTGAGGAGGAAGAGTCTGATTGGTCAGAAGCTACCGAGGTGTGTCTATGTGGACCAAAGGGGTCGAACACGGGTCACTATGGCCTTACAGCCTGGAAGAAAGACCAGTGGGTGGAGCCAAAGGCGGAGGGGGGTATGGAGAGTGAGTCAGGGGGCAAGGAGGCTGTCAGTCGGCCCCCTCCCTGCTCCTTCCAGATACCCCACCTCCAGTTGACTGTACATCCTGAGACAGCACCTGAAACGATCAACTTCACTCAATTCAAGGCTTTCCCAGAGAGGTCAGCACCGGGCCCGCGGGTGCCGGCAAGCTGGGCTCCCCCATCCGCTTCCTGTCGGCCAGCCTTGAGGAAATCCACTCCACCAGCACTCAACTCTGAGGCCCCAAGTCAAGGCAGGAACGGAACTCAGCTTTGTAGCAGCACCCGAACCCAGTTCTGAAGAAGCAAAACACAAAAATAGTTCACGTGATACTGGCCATCATTGTGATAATACTCATTGGCAGAGGTGGATAGTTCAGGTCCAGAAAGTAAAAATCCAGACCAAGATTTTGTTTCAACCAACCAGTTGAGTACTCTGTGAATATGAGTTTTTATATTGAACTGGTTATATATAGAGGCACATTCACAGAGTACTAACCTGGGTGGTTGAAACAAAATCTCGGTCTAGATTTTTACATTCTGGATCTGAACTATCCACCTCTGCCCATTAGAGATTAATAAGGTCGGCATGAAGCACTACTGGACAAGGACTCTCCAGGACTTGTTTGGGGGCTTGGTATAGGTCTGTGAGATACCATCAGTGGTTTACTTCTCCTCCAGGGAGTCTGATCTCTTTGGTATCTGTACCTGATTAAGATGTCTTTACTGGCCCTCACTTGCACATATACTCTCATTTTTGAGTAAAAAAATTGCCTGAGTTTCTCAGTTACAAACCAGAGCAATATTACATCTATTTACATAACTGCTTAGTCAGGACAGGGTGATTCTGGAGCTTGTTCCAGGAAGCACAGGACACCCGGCAGGGGGTATCCTGGACAGGATGACCAGTGACACATCCTTCTATCCACATTCAAGCTGCTTATCCTGGCCAGGGTCATGGAACATCTTGGAAGCTATCCCAGGAAGGAAAGGACACAAAGCAAGGAAACACCTTAGTCCAGGGCTTCCCAATCCAGACAGTCCATATTTATGCTCCCTCCCAGCTCCCTGCCCGACAGTCCATGTTTTTGCTCCCTCCCAGCTCCCAGCCAAGCAGTCCACATCTCATTATTATTATTATTATTATTATTATTATTATTATCATTATGCAAAAACGTGAAATGTCTGGCAGGGACCTTGGGGGAGCAAAAGTCTGGCCTGTCTGTGGGTCCTTGAGGACCAGGTTGGGAAACACTGCCTTCTATATATGCAGTAGTAATGACAGCACAGCTATAAAGCAGTGTACAACACAGTCACAGCATCCTGATCCAACACCGCTGCCCCCGGAGCATCCAGAAGGTGTTGCGGTTTTCATCTGCCAACGGGAGCACTGAAAGTTTGTCTCCTGAGCTTCTAAGCTACTTTACACCACAGACAGTTGGTTTCTGTCCGAAAGGCGGAGTGAAATAAAACTGTGACTTTGCGCTTCAACGCTTCCAACTCAACCTCAGAAACCTCCCCTGTCAGCGGACCAGAACTGTTCCCAGTCCTAAACCCAGCCTCACAAAAACCTTCTAATGTGTCTTCCAGCGATTCCATCCATTATAACTCTTAAAGGTCACTGGGCTGAAATAAAAAGAAGGAGATGTCAAGGAATGGAGAAATAATTTAAGCGGTACATTTTTTCCTTCTCATTCTGTCGTTTCACAATCTGACAGCAAAGAGACCTCCATGTGCCCTAACCCCGCCCCAACCCCGCCCCCATTACCCACAATGCAGCGGGTCTTGCCTTTTAATGCCGTGAAACAGTATTTGCTACATCCAACATGGCAGATACGTTTAGCGTTGCTATTAAATAAGTCCAATTGTTCATTAATGGAAATGAAACAAGCAAAGCCCTTTGGCAAACACCCTGTTCTGTTTGTTTTGGGTATTTCTACACCCTTATCCCTCATCCCTGAAATCAGCAGGGAAAAAACAGATAGTGGCTAACAGGCAGGCTGGGGTAAAGTACGGTGGAGCTGCTCACCTTTGGCTGGAGCGACAGCGACGTTGAAGCCTCGTATCGATGCATGGCGCCCATTTTTGGTTCTTGCTGTGGGTCTGTGTTAACCTGAGCTGTAACGCAGAAAGCCCTCAAGGGGGCACCCTGTATGTGCCAGGTAGAGGTTATGTTTTTTGTCTGACTCCATCCTGTGACTTCAGTGTCCCCCGAGACCACCAGCGTGCATCGTAAATCATACTCCCCTCAAAGCACATATACATTTCTTCTTTAAATTATTCAAGGTGAATACTTTAGCTGGGTGCGTGTGATGGGTAACCCTCCCTGTTTTAGATTGCTGGCCTGCCTGATAGATTGACTTTTTGTCCTTGTGCTAATAAATTAGTGAAATGATTTAATTTGTCTCGCATCCAGTGGCGCCCAGCAAACTTTACCGCCCAATTTCACTATCTCAGTCATGCTTCTCACACCTGGGGGGGGTGCCGGAAGTGAAGTTCGGTGGAGTGGGACACCAGGGGCATGGTTCCAAATTCTGGGCCCCCAGATGTTATCTTGGGCGTCCTGCTATTTTATTATTTTATGTATTCGAGGACTAAAGTGCTGGGCTTCTTGAATCTGCCAGGGTATCCATGCCCCTACTGCCCTTCCCCAGAAGGTGGCGCCCAAGGCAGCCACCTATGGTGCCTATTGGGTTGACCAGCTGCTGCTTGTATTAGAGCAGTGTTTCCCAATCCAGTCCCCGGGGACCCACAGACGGTCCATGTTTTTGCTCCCTCCCAGCTCCCCTGGGGAGCAAAAGCATGAACTGTCTGGCAGGGAGCTGTGTGGGAGCAAAAACGTAGACCGTCTGTGGGTCCCCAGGGACCGGATTGGGAAATATTGTATTAGAGTGACCAGATAATCTCTGTCAGGGAGCACACATTGAGCTAGGACCACTTCAGTTAAAAGGACCTCCACACTGCAGGATTTCTTCATTAGCCTGACAACTTAAGCCAAATGTAAGGGTTGCGCAATAGGAATGCCACTTACCTCTCCTCCTATTGGACAGTTTTCACATTTGGCTTAAGGTTTCCAGCTACCTGGGAAATTCTGCCTTGTGGAATAGGCCCGCTGGACTTCACTTAAGCCTCGAGTTCTCGGAGCGTGCTGATTGGTCAGTCTCCTATACTTATGCACATGTCACTAATGTTAATGTCAAACAGCTGGATGAGTCTTTCAATCAAGAAAACAAATCAGTCAAAGCACAAGAAGGACTGAACCATTTAGCCGAGCACAGGAGCCTTTCAGTTTTAGAGTAGTTTGTAAATCCTGAAGTAGCTCACAGTGTCCTCTCTGACATGGATTATCTTGTCAGGCTGGCTTGTATCTCAAGTATAACTCTGGAGTTACTATAGACTCAATGCAGAGAGCCAGTAAACATCACTATGCAGCTGATGGCATACATTGGGATCAAGGCGGAGCAGTAAACCCCCCCCCAAAAAACTCTCTTCTAAGAGCTTTATTTGGAGTGACTCAGTTAAAGTCATTTCCTGACTGGACTCATTAAAAGATTTATGATCGCGCCAACTTTCTTTGCATCGGCACAGTAGGTTATTGTGCACGTTCTAAATTTACTATAAAAACGAAAAAACTTGATACTGTGCTTGTCTGATTGAAGATTGCAACAGATTTAGAAATTTAAACTGCAGGACAAATGGCTGCAATTAAAGCCCATGTCTAAACAGAAAATCAATTAGAGATGCAAGCTTATCCCTAAGGCGGTAATCGTCTAGTTCTACTTTTCTGCTGTGTGTCCGGATTGTAACGTTTCATTTGTGCCACCAAAGTGCTCTGCGCATAAGCATTTGTGTCACTTAGTCCATCCGCAGCCTGGAGATGTGAAAGTGTCTGTTATACAGATGCAGTCTTCATGGTCCTAATCTTGCCAAGCATCCATCAATGAAGAGACAATACCCATAAAACGGCTTTTCACTTGGTCTCAAGTTTATGGTCTTCAACAGTCCATAGTCGTGGTTTTAGGATTATGGATAATAGTGCCTCTCAAGGGCTGTCAGAGCAGGAACAAAATGCTTTCAAAGCACAGATGCCAGATGATCCATAGGTTGACACGAATGAATCGAGCGATTCATTGTTTCTTCATTGTTATGACTCCTGCAGGCAGATAGTTCCTTGAGGATGGTGCTCTGCCCATTTACTGGCCTAAAAACAAGCCCATTCTTCCTTGTTAATCAGCCGGTCTATCATTATATGTCCCTCTCAATCCTTGACCCTTCATATGTGAAATAAAATGAAGCCCTACTTGTCATTTGTAAAAGTATGAGAGCAGATACCTTTGGATGTGTTTTTCGTGTATCCCAGCATGCTCTCCTTTGAGACACACTCACATATAGAGGTGAGAGCGAAGCTTGGGGTCTAAGTGCAAGATCAGCCGCCCATCTGGCACCCCTGGAGGGTTAAGGACCTTGCTGAAGGGCCCAACAGAGATGTGGCTACTCTGCTGAGTATGGAAGGCCTAACCCACTAAGACACACACCATCCCTTAGATGTCATAATCAATCAGACCATTCCGTCAGATCCCTTCCAGTCCCGAAGCAGTGCTCCACACTAGGCATGTCTGGCTGACTTGTGTTCTGGATTCCCACTGGATGGTATAGATTTGATAGGATAGACAGGGAGACTGAAGGGAACACAGCCCAGGTCTGTACCGGCCTTGAGGGAGTCGATTGTGTTTCTCCTTGGGCACAAGAGTCTAAAGTTTAGTAGGACAGAGGAGGAGATCTGAGCTCCTCGATCTTCTGATAAGTGACCACTCAGTTTTCTGCAATAACACTGGAATGAGACACCTATTGAAGTGGGAAAAGTCTCACTAAGCTTTGGAGATAAAAACGTGCTTCACGGTTTAGCATGACTAACACAGAGAACTTTAAATATTAATCTGGGTTTCTTTTACATTACAGTTCTCTTCCCCCCGCAGCCAAACTGAAATCCATGCACACTGGCAGAGCTGTGAATGCCATATTTATGGACCCACAGGTAGTCACCTGTCCTCAATCTCTTTTGATCCCTCCCCAGCTCTGTCATCCCTCTCTCCCTCTCTTTCCCTCTCTCCATCCCCTTCTACGTAGCTCTCAATCTGCGCGTTCCCCCTCTCCTTTATCCTTCTTATCTCTGTTGTGCCACCATCAGGTCTTCCTATCTCGCTCGTTCTCCAAGTCATTCCACAGGGGGTCCCAGTCCACTTCGCCCCCCCCGGCCCCGGCCCCAGCCCCGGCCCCGGCCCCGGCGCTCTTGGCGCCGGTCCACTGTTGCCATGGTGGTGATGAAGATGAAGTTCTCCTTCCAGAAGAGGGTGAAGCTGGCCCAGGCACTCTGGCTGCTCTCCTGGGTCGCCTCCATCGGTGGAGCTGTCACCTTCACCCTGGGAGTCTTCCTGAAGACGGAGCTACACAGGAGAAGTGAGGTACACAAGTGCTCCTCCTTAATTCGCCTCCACTGCCATCTTCTTTGAGGTCTATCAAGTGTCTTCCATGAATAGTTGGGTCTTCCATTTTTATCCATCTTGCCTTGACTGTTCAATATACACTACATGGATAAAAATCTTGGGACATCAGCTTGTAGGCTAACCCATCAGACCAGGACAGCTCTAGCAGGACAGAAGTGCGGAGAACTAACTTGTTGGAAAGGTGTCCAATGGTGACCAGTGACGGTTCCCGGCTGACTACCCTCTTCTGTCTGGGGGGGGGGGGGGGGGGGGGGGGGGGGGGGGGGGGGGGGGGGGGGGGGGGGGGG
>JAODLD010000003.1:400769-412531 GCA_026781065.1 Mormyrops boulengeri | reverse complement strand
GATCGAAAACCATTCTTTTGTAGTCCTCGCCCCTCTGTCAGCATTCCATGCTTTTCCTCTCTCTCACTCTTTTGTTCCATGATGTGTGTGTCCCCCCCCCACCCGATACCATCCCCCCCACTCTCTATATCCCCTGTGTCAATGACAGGTACAGGATTATGGAGATTGATGACTGATGTCAGTAATGCAGTAAAAGCCCCTGGACTATGTCCTCTGCCATGACACCTTTCAAAACCTCTGCTAATCCCGATAGCTAATACCTAAACTGCTGCCCCAGCAAACACTGCAGTTTTTCAAAGCAAATGTGGGGGGGGGGGAGGGTTGTGCATGCGGGGGCCACGCATTTTATCATTAAATGCATGGAAGGAGATAAGCAATGAAAAATGAGATAAGGGACCAGGCGATAACATGCGACCACATTCTCAGCGTGGGGCTAAAACCTACACAGTAGCCATGGTAACCTATATAGTCGGCGGAGTTTTCTTTTTTCACGCAACGCTGTGATTTAACAGGCTCCTCGGCACGCGCCTGCCAGCCTAAGCGGCGTCTCTGTTTCGATTAACGTTCTGCCGGGCGCAGACGATCACCCGCGTCTCCCCTTCGTCCCACATTCTTTCACGCGCACTTCCAGCCCAGGGTGATTAATCTCTATCGTTATTATCTCCTGCAAAGCACCATCATGTAGGTTAAGGAGGGATAACTCCAGGCACGAATAGGCACCTAAAGACTGCGACTCATAATGCCACCTGTCTCGATTCCCCAGCTGTAGCTATTATCCGAGTAGAGGGGACGAAAAATTTAATGAGGTTTTCCACACACCAATCACCTCCTGATTCCGCAGTTGGCATCACAGCCACTAGGTCCGACACCCCAGCTGCCTATTACTGATGTACATGAAAACACACAGCTACACAAGTAAAAAGGTCCCACACTTCCTGTGATGTCTAGACACTGTTCCCTCTTAACGTGGCCTAACAGCCTATAGCTCTTGACAGCTCCAGATTGGATGTCAGAATGTATCTGTTTCACTCGACTTCATAGTTTTTACCGCAATGTATGTGAGAGAGTTATCTTGCAAACTTGCAGCCGACCCCCTGGACGCGCAGAACTGAAGACAAAGGGGCATAGTGGCTAGGGTACCAAGCCTTCGCAGGGCACGCATACACACAGACACACTTCCAAGGGGTAATTTTGTGAGACTAATTCACCTAACTACATGTTTTTGGGCTGTAAGGGGACACCTCCTCTAACAGCACAAATCCAGACACATGGAGTTGAGGGCGGGAATGAAACCAGGGCCCCGAGGCAGCCGAGCTCATCACGGAGCCGCTGTGCCCCACCTCCCATAAAGAAAATCCGATATAACAAGAAGGGCGCTTCTCACCTGACACACTGATAAACGACAGCGTTCGCTCGCTCAGGCGAGATGTCTGGCGTTGCAGTTTAAGCCATTAGCGGGGCGGCTCGAGGGCGCAACGGCAGGTCCCATCTTCACATTTCAGCATGAGACGTGCATTCCTTGACAACTCCGTGAGCGTTAACGATAATCGCATGTGGCAGTGAGTCACGGCAGGGCCTGCAATCGAGCCGGTGAAGTTGTTGCAGTCAAGCTGTTCTGTCTGGCTCTCTTACGGACGTGTTGGGCTGTCCAGGATCCAGGTACAAGAGTCGCTCTTTTCCCAGGGGCCCCCGTATGATGGGCAGAAGAGTAGAACATATGACAGAACTAGAAACAAATCAATTGGGAAAGAAAAATAAACACATCCAGGCAATATTTCAGCGCCTCCCATTTTGTTGAAAATTGGTTTCAAGACCTTAGTAATACAATCAATAAATGTTTCAAAATATTTATTCTGTTTTGCCAGCATCTGCTTCCTAAGTTAATCCTGGGGAGAATTCCTTGCTATTACTCACTAGCTCCACTAGGTGCCAGTATGGAGCTGCACCAACCGACAGCCGATTGTTATTTGTTTCCTCTGCAAGTGTATCGTTCTCACACACCAAGGGCAATTTGGATCGAAGGAATAACATGAGCGGCGGGCGCAAGCGGTCTCATGCGACCCGGTCTTGTTTATAACAAAGAGAGGTTCTGTGTTATGGTATCGTCCGCTCGCAATAACGTACGTCCCCGAGGACGCCCAGGTCACGTCATCTGAACCCAGAATTCTGAGCCCAAAGCAAGGGTGATGAGCAGTGTTTTGGGTCTCTGGGATCACGTGACCCATTTTGGGACTGAGCCAAATTCCCAGAGTCAGGTCACGCTCTAAAAGCACAAGGTCAGGAAATCAGTGCCTGCACTGAGCACAAAGAGCCGGTGTAGATGTGGACCTGCAACCCAGCAGCCCAGATTGTTGATCTAGAAGAAAACCAATAAATCTGAATTATGGTCTGAATTATACCGCATTGCTATTTTTGCTCCATTACAATGAACGATTCGAAAACGAGGGGCAAGTCACATGACCGTCATTGTACCATTAATCCTTCGGTGGATCATTTGCTTATGAAATTGAAATACATTGAGCATGACAGATGAAAATGGATGGCACAATAAATCAGCCATTCTGTCAATTATAATCCACACACTTGGAAATTACCCAATATCTGACTCAACCCCAAAGGGATGAGTATGTGGACCGCCTCACGCACACACACACGCACATACATGCACACAGACAAGCACACGTTCAGGCAAACATATATCTCACTAGCAAATTATTGACGTTTCATCGTTTTTAACTCTAACTCATTAATAATTGAGCGAGCCGCGTAGCGCAGTGGCACCCATGTCGGTAAGCGTGCCAAGGTGAGTTAGGCGGCAGCCTCTTGTTTTCCCTCCCCATCCTCTATATTTGATTCGGGTCTCTTCTGGGACACAGCCTCCATTATTGAGTAGCTGAACATATCTGCTGTAAACAAATATCCAATTATTGGTGCATCTGAGAGCCTGCCATACAGGTAGGAATGGTACTGCTGGCTGTATGGCACCTTCCCACTCCGCCCGACTATTATCCGTCCATAATCTGGGGTCAGTCGGCAGTTAAAAAGTTGGATTACTGACAGAAAGATAGATTGGCTTTGTGTAGGACAAATTAAAGCCTTAACTCGAGTTACTGCTAATGTTTAAGTTCGATTCTGTTTTTTTTTTATTAACAAGCAGTTTTATTGGCAAGGGTTTGTGGTCCTGACATCCACAGGAAGCCTGTTACCTGTTCTCCAGCGCTAATCCCCCCCCCCCAGCTAGCATGAAATCTGCTCTTTTGATGAGAATTTTACGAGGGCGCAGGTTACAATAATGTGCACGTCACGGGACTCCATCAACTTCCGTCGCAGGATTGCCGATTTCATAAGACAGACGTGAGCCAGGACGCCGGTCCTTAGAAATTCCAACTCCGCCGCAGCTTCTCAGGAGCCATGTCGTGGCAACGAACTTACCCTTCCTCCACCCAATGGGAAAGGGGGCTAGAAAAAAAAGATTGATATAATTAGCTAACACCATAAATGATTCAGCGAGGTCTAATTTGATTGAATAGTCGTTAGCTGCATGGATAAATTAGTAGTTAAGAATTAAAAAGGGGAGAGGAGGATGAAGATCATGTTCGGGATCAGCGATGGAGTCTTCCATTCATTACCTTAGGAGATGAAGAAGGATGGAGGAAGATGTATTGTTCATTGTAGGGTTTGCCTTCAAGTATGATGGTTTTCTATGTTCTAAGACCCGTAAAACCCAGTAGCATTAAGTTTATACTTAAATCTTCATTTATTTTGGCGTACGCTTTAGTCTGAAGTGACGTACAAGTGGAACAGATAGTCCATGATAAGCATACAGCTGTGAAAAAGCCAAGTGAGATACAATGCTGCTAGGATACAGATGAGATAATTTAGGGCTACATAATTTAGGGCTACCTAAAATAAGGTGCTAGGCTCTCTGAGACCAGGAGGTCCAAAGGGACAGTACTGTCCTTAGATTGCTTCCGAAATGTGTCATTTATCAAATCAAGCTGAAAGTTGGAGAAAAAAGTGATTTCTTAGGCAGATGGATTCCTTCCCGTTTGACATCCAGCCGTTAATTCATTAACGACATTTAATTTAAGGCTTTCAATGCCGGCCTTGAACGGCAAGCCGCGGAGGACGACGACCTCGTGTTTTGTTTTCAGCTCTGTTTATTACAAATAAACAAGGTGGTTGACAATGATCAGCTTCATTACAATGCAGCGTTTTTTTTAATCATCATGCCTGTGCTTAAATTTCACTCTGTTGTCTTGTTCTTGAACAGAAACTTAACAGGAGCAAATTATCCATCCATCCATCCATCCATCCATCTTCCTACTCTGGCTATAGCATCACAGTGAGACTAGAACCTATCCAAGCAGAACAGAAGGCAGAAGACGCCCTGAATGGGATGTCAGTCAATCCAGACACACACTATGGACACACAAGCACACATTGCGGGCAATTTAGACACACTAATCTAATCACAGGTGAGAGGCTGTGAGAAAAAAACATCAAAATAGTTAGGGGACACAGATCCAGTGGGCGGAAATCGCACCCACAACCTGGGAGGGTTGCGAGCCACCTCAATTAGCAGACTAGAGCTATGTAATAGCTGCTATGTTTTCAGGTTTCTGTTCACTATTAGAGTTCCTCAGGTGTAAATCCCATTTCCTCATTACGAAACATGCTTAAATCCAAGGTAAATTCTCCACGCGAGTGTTACGCAACTAATTAGGTAATTAAAACTTAAAGACGTGTCAGGCCAGCAGAAGGAGCCTAATGATGGTATTTTGAAGGAGGGTGGGTGATCCTTTCCAGACAAACAGTCTATGATGAAAAAATTAGCCCCGTGCTTTTCAGTATTACCTGCGTGAGTCTCTTTTCACTCAAGTGTGAAATTGCCGCCATCGCGACTGTGGACACCTAAGACAAATGTCCTGCCGTTTTTATGGCTGCCATTTTGTGTTTAGTCGGTCTTATACAGCCATGCTGGGGCAGGAATAAAGCCATCAATTACCCGAAGCAGGCTTATTTATTTATATATTATTTATTCTTATTTATTCTGGGGCCCCGTGGTTCGGCGCGCGCGTTTGCCACCTCCCCCGTCGCTATGCCGACAGCATCTCTGCCTTATCGCGCGCCTGAAGCTGGGAATGAAACAATAACCGTAACTGGGCGTACTAGTAGTGTGAAGGCTGGCTGACAGATGAGCGGCTCCCTGCTCCAGCCGCCACCGGCCGTGGTCTTCCGGACTGCACACTGCGTGCTGGGCGCTCCGCTCCGCTCCGATCCGAGCGCCGGGGCTTACCGTTCGCCCGCAGAAATAACCGGTATTAACCGCTCCTGTATAAACGTGATAGAGATGGATACATGACTGAGCATGCCCGCTTCGAGGAATGAATTAATAAAAAGGATATGAAACATTCCAAAAAAAAAAACAACAAACATCGGGACCATTTCTTGAGGCTGATTAAGTTTGCTCAAACATTACCGACAACTGTCTAATTACGGTTCTGGCAATACAGAACATTTCCTGGATGCCCGACAAAAGGCTGCGCTCACTCAGAGAGCTACACATCCACCTGACCGGCATGCAGGAAGGAACCGCGCATCCCCCAGGGGCAAACCGAACCAGCACGGGGAGCCCATGTCACATTTATTCACAATGAATCCTCAGCTGGATTCCGACCCGCCACCCCGGAGGTGCGGGGTGACAGCGGTACCCGCTGAGCCGCTGCATGCCTCACATACAGGTCTAATAAATGACTTTAATGCAAACACAAGTACTAGATCATTTGGGAGTTGTGACCCACCTTGTTTTTATCTTGACAGCTTGAGGCAGATTCACTTTCCCTTTTTTTTAAGAATAAGGGATGAATCAGCACTGTGTAATCTAGTGCATGCAAGTCTGATTATCACAGAAGATGTTTATGCCAAGCTATACCGGATCCCACTCTGGATTCCCTTACATCTTGCAATTATTTCTCCACAGCTATCCCTCTATCAGCCTGACCACCCGTACCACTGGCGCACGGACTTCAGGGGCCCTATGCTGACATTTGGGTAAGGGGTCTCCTAAGAAGGCCGTTTGAGCTATTTTTTGGAGCCAAAAGAGAAAACAGAAGGAATTAAAATGATGGAACATGAATAATATGTTAATCAAAGCGCGGGACGGATTGATCAGCTGAATTTACAATATATTCAAAATTGTTATATAAAGAGTTTGGCATTTGATCGACGTGTTTTGTTTCTAAAAAAATAAGTCGAGATAACCAGGGGGTGCCCTAGAGCACGGGGCTCAGAGCTGTTTGCCACCCCCCCGAAATTCCACCCCATTGTGCAGTTCTTGTCCTCCCCCTCCACACCTGGGTCATTCCCGGTCCTCGCCCTATCCTCACCCCGGACCCTCACAGCCACCTCAGTCACCGTCTGCAGTAACGGATTCATTATGTACGTATATCGACTGCCCTCCGTATTATGATGCATGACTCATTTCCCCTTTTCCTTCTGATAATTTAGACCCCAGGCGAGAAATTACAGTAGAACAAAGCCTTTTTCTGTAAACCAGTAAATAGTGAGGCAGCTCCTATACCCTCACGGACAAATCTCACATCTATTATTGTTTTTTTTTACAGAAACAAATCAGGTCCATCTTTAACAGATAAGTAACAAATCAGCAATAATGGAAAAATACTGGGAAATGAAGGATGATTTTTTTTATCGGTTCTGTTAATTCATGGGATAATATTTAGGAAACTGTGCAATACAGAAACTGGTTTGTGCTACAGAGAACAACACTAGTATGTCGCCAGAAGGATCCGATTGTGTGTGTGTGTGTGTGTGTGTGTGTTTGTTAGTATCACTGCACCATGATTGGTTGTTCACAGACGTCTGGGTTTTCCTGGTGAAGGTGAGTGTGATGTGCGGTTGTATGGCACTCGTGTGTGTGTGTGTGTGTGTGTATGTGTGTGTGTGTGCGTGCAACACAGATGAGCGACAGCCCCAGTGTTCACAGGACAGAGATGCCCGTACAGCACAGTAATGTTTTATCACACCAGATAGATCTCCATGTCCTTCAGCTTCCATTAAGGTGGAGGCGGAGCCAGTGGTGGGGGTGGGGCGGTAGCCGGCGAATAACGTGGTGGTCAGCATCCGGCGAGCAGAGGAGCAAGGACGGGCAGGAAAAAGGTGCCACTGCACGGTACGAGGCCTCGGGCCCGTCAATGCCCCCACCTCTGTGCATCCGGCCTGGAGATCCTCCAAAGCTAGCCACCAGCTGTCACACACTCAAACACACACCTGCTTACACAACATCAGACTCATCAATGCTCTTTACCGAGAGACAGCGCCCCCTAGAGGGGCAGCGATTCGCGGAATAGCCACAGAAGATCAGTTCTAACAGGTGGAGGATGACAGACGTGAGGGAACTATTCTGTGGCAAAAGAATGGACCCTGAAGCCATTACTGAATTGTTTTAGTATATATCAAAGCGATGAAAAAATGAAAGACCACAGTCATTATAATGTCTTCTAAAGAAATATATGGCAGAAATTGTTTGTTTTTAAACTACAAGCTAGTAGCAGGATTCAACCTGCATGTTGAAATGAATGCATATCACGATGCGTTTGACAGTGAAGTTCATGTAAGACATTCATTCAGCCACACAGACACATATGAGGCCAGTCGATGAGGAGGCAGTACAGGATGACATGTGACAGGCCCAAAAAGGTGTGTGGGGGGGGGGGGGGGAGGCTGAGAGACAGAAGTCCTGGGGGGATGAAGCAAAAGTAAAAGATTGAGCTGGAAGAGGGAAAGCGGCAGGTGGGATGGAAGTAGACCTCACATCCAAGATGTCCGCCAGCGTCCAAGAGGATAATGACTCCCCGGCCAACACTCTCCTCCTCTCTCTCTCTCTCTCTCTCTCTCTCATTATGAAGCATGCCTCTCTGCTATCTGATTCTCAGCGCCATCCACAGCTTATTAAAAGTGGAAAGTTTCTTTTAGATCAGCTCGTGCCACCCCGCCCTGTCCGTTAACGTCTGTCTCTCTGCGGGAGAGCAATGGAAAGATACAGAGGGACAGACAAGTGGAGTCGGGCGTGGCTCATAATGGAGGTGGGACCACGGGGGAAGGCCAGAAACCAGCAGGGTCAGACCGAATGATCCAGTTAAGATTGGCCATGATAACACCGGCAGTTCCATCCGCTGTTCAGATCATCCCCCCCCCCCCCAGAAGCTGGTGGTTTCAATTCCCTTCCAGTGGTTTTGTCATCCACCCGATTTCTTCTTACTGCAGCATGTATTCATATGAAGACAGAAAGTGCTGCGTTAAGGAAGGGCTCCACCTTTTATTTAAATAACGCACTTTACAGTAGGAACGTTATTTTAAGATGATCTTCTTAAAATACCCGTTAAATACTGCTGATCTGCAGAGAGCCTATGTCTCTCTCTCTGTAGACTTGTAATATAAATCAGGACAGGAATATTTCCTAAGAGAGTCCAATTTTTTTTTTCCACAAAGTGCTGGTTCTCCATCCAAGAGTAGTACAATTTCTTCAGAGCACACAGGACATCATTTGGTAATGAGGAAAAACACATTTAATGTATGTTGAGCTGAAATTCCCTAAATAGAGTAGAATATTCAGAGACCATTTAATCAATGTAACCTTGTTCTTTATCCTCTAGTCTATTTTTCTGTGCCGTGCAGTTTGCGAACCATGTCGGCGCTTTTAAGCGAGCAGTTGGCTTGGTGTGGCATCGTGATTATCATGACAGCGATGGATAGAATGGCGCTGGGCTACCATGGCGACAGGGAGGCACAAAGATAAAAAACAAGCGCACAGGGCTACGTGCCTTAAGAATCTGCGCATCGTAGAGGGCCATTGTGACATCATAATCGCCTGTTGCCCGGGGCGACCTAAAAAAGTAACTGGTCAGTATTGTTAAAGCTGCATCACTCTTTGAGGTTTGGGAGAGTCGCTCAGTCAACATCGCTCAAAGAGCTTACTCAGTATAAATTGCACGGCATGCTGGGATCAGTCCTTAAGTAATTGTCAATCATTCTATTTACTACGTAAAGCCATTGTGTCTCTGTTAGTACAGCTCGTGTAAGTCAGTGTAATTTTCTTTGTAATGTCACGTTGAGTTCTTAATATGTCTCTCTAGCACGGTAACAGACAGCTCTATTTGTACTAGACTTCATAACTGACACGCAGTGTGACAGAGCGTCTTGTGTAGCCTTTGCGGTATATTCTTCTTGTCAGTACTGTGAGTTGTGTACTGAAGAATGTTGCTACCCTCAACTGTATCTGATATGTTTATTCAGTGGATTGTGTGGCACGGCTAAATAAACAGCAGAGCTATTTGCTGTCGAATATGCTGAATACAGCCATGTACATAAACATACGCAGTCACAGTCGGGCTCTGATGTTACTGCAGTCAGATATCAGGTTGGTGACAGTACGAGGCTGTATTGCTAGGGTGTGGAATGTAAGTATAACAGCAGTGGGGGGGGGGTGAGGTTAAACATCGGTTCTTCGGTTCCTATAACTGACATAAATAGTGTGTATAAGATGCAGGAGGGCATGAAAGTCTGAGAGGTCAGTTCAATCACCTCTTGCCCATTATTAGTGTTACTCGAAGAGTCTAGATCTTATGAGCTCTTCGCAGGGCAGAATGAAAAATTATTGGTTCAGAGATACAACCAATCATATTGTAGAGGAGGTGGGTCCAAGTAACTAGAGCAGGTGGGATCAAGACATCTGATTGGTTGGTTCCGCCTCCTCTAGTTGCTTGGACCCACCTCCTCTACAATCTGATTGGTTGAAAGGAATAACCAATCATTTTTCGCATCTTCTGATACTTCCTCTAGCTCTATGCCTATTATGCAGAAACCTTTTGTTGAACTCATAAAGCCCTAACAAAATGCCCATTCCACCCTCCCATACTCATGTCAAATGGGTCCCTTCGCTGTGTCACCTGGAGCAAATCTTGCAGTTTGCTGAACTAAAGACCCGGGTGTCCAGCTCAGGGAACTGGCCATGTTTCTGGACGCCGGTGTCTGGAGTCTGGTGGCTGAGCCAGTCGAAATATAAGCATCCACCTGTGATGTCCTAGTCAGGCCATGAAGCGTCACAGGTGTGGCACCGACTAGGAGCCTGGATGCATCATGGTGTGCTTGGGTAACCCCAACTGCTCAGGACCTCAGACTGTTGCAAAAGAAGGTCCCGAGAGCTCTGAAGATCACTGGCACAGATCTTCCCCACCTGCGATCCATCTACATCTCCCGCTGCCAGAAAAGGGCCAAATCCATCATCAGGGTTGCCAGCCACCCAGCTCCTGCCCTCTTCACCCTCTGGAAAGCACTACCAGTGCATTGCCACCCGCTTCAGGGACGGCTTCTTTTCCCAAGCCGCCAGCCCACTGCACTGTATCACACACTGTTAATATTGCACTTCTGCGCTTCATCGGTACCTTATTACTTTTGTTATTTGCACATCTTCATCAGCTATTTTTTGCTTATTTATCGTTCACTTTTTCTTATTCTTTTTCTTGTCTTTTATTGTACTGCTCCCTGTACTGTATCTCACTATTGTCTGTCCTGTATCGCACTGCTGTCTGTCCTGTATCTCACTGTTGTCTATCCTGTATCTCACTGCTGTCTGTCCTGTATCTCACAGCTGTCTGTCCTGTATCTCACAGCGGTCTGTCCTGTATCTCACTGCTGTCTGTCCTGCACCACACTGCTGTCTGTGCTGTATCACACTGCTGTATGTCCTGTACCGCACTGCTTACTGTCCTGTGTCACACTGCTGTCTGTCCTGTACCACACTGCTGCCTGTCCTGTACCACACTTCTGCCTGTCCTGTATTTTGCTGCTGTCTGTCCTGTTGATCCCCATGCACCTGTCCACTGTCCTGCAACTCTCCTCAAACTTGCAAAGAAACGACCAGCACAGTTTCAAATACAGAAGGTTACCCTGCTAAACTAAATGACCAACTTCCACCTCAAGTGCCCCAATTTAGAAACCAGTCACATCCCACGATGCCACACCATGCTCCACCACGTAGAGGTCAAGAAGTCAAATGCACGTATTAATTTAACTCTGGGGGCACGCTGATCATGGCCAAAATTAATAGCAGCAATCCCACAGGGGTAATATGATCTACTTACAAGCAGATTATATTGCCTCACACTGTCAAATGACAAGACGTCTCAGCTCGACGCTGGAAACATGACACCTAAGGTGCATATTCACCTGCAACAATAACGCCTGCCTCAGTTCCGATCTCCTCACTTATTGGCTCACTCTCTCAGCCGGTGGGCTGGGGTTTGTGGGGGGAGCTAAGAGATGCCAGCCTTATGTGAAATCCAAAAAAGCTCCCCCTGATTAGTGAGTTCACACATCTGCGGAGTGTGCGGAAGGGTGAGATCAACGCCGAGAGTGCCGGCAGGAGCAGAGGAATGACGCGGAGGGCTCTCACTGGCAGCGGTGGCCATTCCCCGCTCCCTGTCACTCTCCCCGTCTCTCCATCCCATACTTTGCCATGACCCCCCCCCACCCATCAGCTTCCACTCCCTCCTCCCTCCCTCTCTGCCTCATTAGAATGCGTCCGCCCGTGCAGAACATCGTCTCTCGCCCCGCCAGGAGCCAATTAAAGGCGAGCCTGCCGGGGCCTTTGCCCTCTCTCCGCTGCTCCCGATTGGCTCCCGGGGGGCGCGCCCCCCCCGCCCCCCCCCCCGGGCGCGCCACCCACGGGGGGGGGGCACCAC